>RJWJ010029162.1:0-20856 GCA_004363605.1 Indri indri
ATAAATAAATAAATAAATAGTCTTGTATCCTACTGTAGGAAGCCACTACAGTAGGGGAAAGATCCAGGTGAGCAATGGACCATGAAATGATACCAAACGGCAGAACCAAAATGTCAGAGCTCCAGCACACTGTAAGGTCTCTCTCTTTCTACCTAGAAATCGGAAATAAGACTGCTCCCTCCTTGGTGTTCTGGGATAGTTCAGGTCAGAAAAGAGTGTGATAGCCTAGATTTCCTTAAGCAATGAATGGAAAAATAGACATGTGACTGTACTGACACCCCAAGACAACATACACTGTAATACTAGAAATGATAGGGTTGGGTTTGATCACTTTATTATTAACTGTTTTGTTTAATCTCTACCTCATTCAACAAAGGATTTAAGGCTGAATTATGTAAACCTCCTTCTTTCCTTCCGTACTTGGTACTTTCAGACCTACTGTCTCTGGTTGAGCCAGGATGGGATTCCTTTAATCCTTTGTACTGATCTACAAATTACCTGCATGTCAAAGCTCTTAACTGGTCTGCTTTGACTTGGTTCATTTCTCTATCAGGGAAGCAATCACGAACCTGCTTGGGGGAAAACACTATAAGAACAGGAAGCAGGGGGGTGAAGAATCTTTCTTCCTTGGATAAAGTTTGTTCTAGAATACAGAATACAGAAGAGAAGCAATGTCCAGTTAAGACTGTTTACTTTCTCAGTAAATTATCTAAATAATTCAGCAACATATTTTTGTGCTTGATGCAGAGGATGCAGTTAAAAAGTGCCAAGCAGACGCAGAGAGAAAGGAATGCTTCTACATTGTTGGTGGAACTGCAAAGTAGTAGAACCTCTATTGAAAACAGTATGGAGATTCCTCAAAGAAATAAATATAGATGTACCATTCAATCCAGCAATCCCACTACTGGGTATCTACCCAAGGGAAAAGAAATCATTTTATCAAAAAGACACCTGCACTTGAATGTTTATCACAACACAATTCACAATTGCAAAGATGTGGGATCAACCTAAGTGCCCATTACTTCACGAACGGATTAAGAAAATGTAATGTGTATATATAGCATGGAGTTCTACTAAGCCATAAAAAGGAATGACATATTGTCTTTTGCAGTGAACTTGGATGAAATTTAAGACTATTATCCTAAGCGAAGTATATCAGGAATGGAAAAACACCTCATGTACTCTATAATAACTTGGAGCTAATTGCCGGACACACACATGGGCACAAAGAGATGTAAAGGTCATAGGAAATCTAGAAGGGGAGAGGGGGCGGAGGGGAGGGGTAAAAACCTGCCTGACAGATACAGCGAACACTATTCAGGTGGTAGGCACACTAAAAGTCCTGACTCAAGCATTACAAAAGGTATCCATGCAACAAAAGCATTTGTACCCCCTTAACATTTTGAATAAAAAAATGAACTAAATTGCTCAACTGGAAATCCATTTAGAAAGAAAATGAAATAAAAATGTATTGAACATTAAAATTATGTATTATTGTATACATAATGTTAGCAAAAAGATAGCAAAGAATAATTTGCATAATAAATATTCCTACTCTTTTTTCTAGTTTGTGTTATAATTGAATAGCAACCATCACTGAAGTAGGACAAAAGAGGGCTATTATCATAAATGTTAGTTTGATCTTGCAAGAATATTTGATTACCTTCTACCCAGACTCTACTTTATTCACTTGAACGGAGTTTCTGCTTTTCATCAGCCTAACGTTAAGTGTCTTTGTTGTATTCAAGGACTACCCTGAAATATGACTCTTCCGTGGTGCCAAAATACTTAATGACACATCAGTGAAACTGACTTAGCATCATCTTTCCTCAAGTCAAAATATATATTCTTTCATGTTAAAAAATTCTCAGCACTTCTGGTAACGTCTGCCAATCGTTTTCCTTCATGCTTCTTTTAGTCTGACACTGGATGTAACTGAAGAGTTAAATTTATCTTGGAAACAAGCCAGTAAGGATATTTGTAGTTCAGGGATGAGGAGAATATATATATTTAGTGAATTTTGTGAGTCCCTCATTTTAATCAGTGGTAATGGGATAAATTTGGGGGTATCACTGAATTAATCTGATATTGAACATAGTTATTCATCAAGGAATATTTATCCTCCAATTTCATTATGTGAATTAAGATTTACAAAATGAATCTGAAGATCTTGAACAAAAAGGCAAATTTCTTATCTTGCACCAGAGGAAATGATGGTATGTCCTTTCCTCTACTGTGTCTACAGGAGAGTGGTCGTGGCTTTTCCCCACTCTGTATAAGGACAAAAAGCATTTCTCTGAGGATTACATCAGACTTTGAGATATGGAGATATGGAGAAGAGACTTATCTGATTATAAAATAAGGCCTCCTAGTGAAAAGATTCTGGTCACAGGATGAGATCTTTGTGAAGTTCCTGAGCACATACAAACTTTAATAACCCAAATTATGAGTTGCCATAGAAATAATATAGTAAATTATAATTTAAAAGAAATGTAATAAAATTCAGAACAAATAAATTATACAATGGTATCAAACAAAATACTGCCCAGTACTATTATGCAGCATTATCAGTGCAACTGGGTATTATTTCATTTACTCCTCACTTTCACTACCCACCTTTCAGGTGGGTAGTGCTTCCACACTTTCCAGGTGGGAAAACTGAGGTTAAGTAACCACCCCAAACCCACCAAACAATATGAGGAAACTCTAGATCTGACCAATTCCAAATCTTCTTTCTGTTATGCAGCAAATTTCAATTCTATGACAAAAAGTAAAAAAAAACCAAAACCTATCAGGTTCAATGCATCTGCCACATTATTTAGTGTATCCATCACATTATTCAGGTGATAGATACACTAAAAGCCCAGACTTCACCACTGCACCATCTAGCCAGGTAATGAAACGGCACTTGTACCTCCTATATCTATAAAAATAATAATAAAAAAAGAAAGATGTGTCCCAGTGTTAGGGGATCTAAAATTTTATTTGTTGTATAAAAAAATTCATTTTATTATAATATTCAATTTACAGATTGTGTATTGTGCTACAACTACATTAATGTTTAGAAGTTAAAATACTTTAAGAAATAACAAAAGAATGTTCTGAAGTCCTTAGAAAAGTATATTATTTAGTTTTGTCGTTTATGCTGCTTTATTTTTCTCTCCTCTTTATTTTCCTGTATTAAGATTTTGAATTCTCCAATTCTGTGTAATTTTTACATGGCAATATAGAGATCATTTTTTGGAAATTACTTTCAATTGCTATTCCCAAAGTATTTCTCTTATTGGAAGATACAACTGAAGAACAGGGAAAAATGTTTTCCATTGTTCCCTAGGTAGGGCACAGCTTCCTTTCTGCTAATACATTCTATCCATGTTAACTCCATGCCACTAATTATTGGCACTGGAAGCTAATAGTCGACTTTCACAACCTTCATCCTAATAACAATATATCAAAGTTTCCTAAGTCAACCATAACAGACACTACTTATGTCTCTGGGGAAAAATGTATGATACATTCACATACGATTGCGAAATCTTTTTACAGAAAATATTCACATTAGTTCCTTTCATAGTTTTTAAAAATCCAAATAAAGAATATCTATATTTGTCCTCTTTGTTTTTACTTTTATAGAAAAATATTTAGGCTAACAATAAACAACAGGTTATCTCTTTCTGGTGGGCAAAGAGACTAGGACTTCTTATATGCCAGTGAATCATCCAGTGAAATTCTTAATAATTGTTCCTTCTTTTTAAATTTGCATATAAAAAGAAAAGTTTGTATATCTGATCTAGGCCCTGGTTCTTACTGGTAAATAACGACATGAACATAATTAGCTGCTTAATAGAATTCTAAAAGTAAAAATGATTACAATTGCATTTACTTAAGTAATTTGGGCTTGCCTTTGATAAAACTGCTCTGTGTTTATTTTTTTACTGTGTCTGCCACCCAGTATGTCCTGGTGAGATACATTCCCTCCAGAAAAGACAACTATCAATAATAAGGCTTTTGGAAAAAAGACAATTAATTTTTAATACGTGACATTGACTTAGTTATTTCATTATCAAATGTTAAATATTTTCTCTACCTGTATTTACTCACCCACAAGTCCTAAAAGAATGTAGCCAATAATGAACAGTAAGAAGATCATGCAGCACAGAACATCTGTACAACTCCTAAAGACAAAAAGGAATAAAGAATTAAAAGAGTTCCAAAATGATTTATTTACTGCACAAAATAAAGGAATGGAGTAAAAAATGATAATAGTGATGTGCTATTTTACATCCAATAATTCTGAAAGGTAGACCAGATGTATTTTTGCAATTGGACTTTAGCAGCCACAGAGAGGTCATAGTTCCATAAAGAAGCTCCTTCAGAATTCTCAGTATTTATTTTTCCTTGGTTCTTTACTTGTAAAATATTGTTAGATACTAGAGTATGCCAACATCAAGTAACTATTTTTTTTAAATTGAAATTGTAATTTAAGCTATTTGATTTTATGATTTTCCTCTTCGTGCCTCCCTAACCCATGGCATAAAATAACCAGCCATTTCCCATTCCCCCTTCTCCATTTTCTTTCTACATACATATTGTGAGAGTAATATTATTAAATAAAAGATTGACTACATTAACTTTCTGTGGGGAGTTGAATTACAATGATTCAACAACAATGTACATAAAGTATTAAAAAAATAAAATGCCTCAAAACTGATTTTTCCAGCAATCCTGTAAGCTATTAATAGATATTGTCAAATTAGGCTTGGAGAAAATTTGAGTCAGACTCAATGAGTTACTAAAGGTCACAAACCACGCCAGGATCCTGCAGGGATACTCCAGGTTTTCAGCTACAGTGTTTCCTATTCCCAATATTATATCTCGTTCAGCTTATAAGTGGTTTGGAAGGTCAGAGCTACGTCTTGAAAGTGACCAGCAATACTGTCATTCTTTATTTGAAACTTAATGAAGAATCTATTAGTAAAGGAAAAAAATCAACCCATTTGACAGGATTAAAAATTGCACATGAGAATTTTTATAGCAAAATGGTCTTGGTCTCGAAGGAATACAGATATGCTCTAATCTTTTAGCACAGGCAGGTTACACACTTTTTTAGTGGCGGTAGTTGTAGCGGTAATGAATAACAATTGCACAGTAACAGACACAGTAATACCTTACATTGATAAAGACTTGTTGTGCCTTTATTGCTTTCATTTACATAATTTTGTGAGTTTCCTAAGGATACCTTTAGATTATTAGGGGTAGTAAGGTGAGTTGAGTTACTTAAGGTGCATGAGAGAGGTAGTTACAGAGGCAGGCAAATATTGAGGTCTCCAATGCCTAACCTTTTCCATTTGGTTATATTAATATGATTACACTTTTCTGTAAAGTTCCAGAATAGCTATATCTAAAATGAATCACACACGTTCCTATAACTCTTCACCTCACAGAAGGAAATGGATCCTTCATAGAGAAAGTTAATTGTGGTCAATCCAGAAACAAGCTACCAAATGCTTAAATTCAGTTTCAAACCAGGAATTTTTAATTTAATTTGAATTTAAGAATTATAAGCATAATAATAACAAGAGAAGAAAGCAGGCACTGTAGTTTTCTTTGGTTACGAAAACTTAACTGTCGGAAGCAAACCTGCTTGGATGTGAGGAGAGTGTGCGTTTGTGTGCATTCTGACACCTCCTGCTCAAGATCGGGTTCTGTCCTGTCAGAGAAGTTGTTAAATGGCCCAACACCTAATAGGAAATGCCTGCAGGTAAGAAACTAAAGAAGAGAAAACTAAAACATTGGTGTGCTTTAATTAGAAATCTTGCAGTTGTCAAAACCCTCGTGTGTCATTGTAACTCCCAGGAAGAGGAAGAGAGGGATGTGATCAGAAGCAACAGTCAGGTTGGCTCTCCATCCTGTCATTATATACATCTATAACGTTATACGTTTATTATCTGTGCATGCGTATCTCACACATGCTATAATGCATACAGCAGTCTCCCCATATTCCTGCGGGGTATGTTCCAAGACCCCCAGTGGATGCCTAAAACTGCAGATAGTACCAAACCCTATATACACTATGTTTTTTCCTATACATGCATATCTATGATAAAGTTTAATTTATAAACAATAAGAGACTAAAAACCATAATTAACACTAAAATAGAACAATTATAACAATAAACTGGCATCACTAGACTTGCACTTTGGGGCCTTATTAAGCAAAATAAGTGTGACTTGAACATCAGCACTGCAATACCACAATAGTCGATCTGATAGCTAAGACAACTACTAAGTTACAAAGGGAAAAGTGGAATAAACAGCATGGAGATGCTGGACAGAGGGATGATTCATGTCCTGGGTTGGATGGAGCTTGACTGCACGAGGTTTCCGAGCAGTGGGCAATTTGAAACTTATGAATTATTTATTTCTGGAATTTTTCATTTCATATTTTTGGACCTCAGTTGACTGCAGGTAACCAAAACCTCAGAGAGACAGCAAAACTGTAGATACAGGGGGAATTACTGTATTTATAATGACTCAATGTTAAATATTGTTATAATGTTATGTACTTATAATGTTATATAGTCAGCACAGTTAGAGGTAAATATCTAGAAAGATGAATGAAAGAAACTTATCAATTTTAAAGGATGGAGCACAAGGAAAAAAGCAGAGCCCAAATAGAAATTTTTTAAAAAGTAAAACCCATATTCCTTGACTATTGGCACTGATGAATAGCATCAGTTTGAGTTTGGGTTTCACGTGGGGTTTTACAATATGATTTCTCATTCTTGTTTGGTGCCAAGGACACAGCAAAGCATCAGGGACCACACTGTGCCCACAGCCATTCCCCAGCAGACTCTCACCACAGTGGGAGAGCATTTCTCAGTAATTCGCAACTTAAGGTGTTTGGGTATTCTGTTATGGGACTAAGGAGGATAATACATTCAAGTCTACTTTGTTTTTCTGGTACATTGCTTTACAGAAATAGCAGACCATACCCTATGGCCAGACTGGTTAATTCTGTCTTATTTAAACACAGAAGGATGTTGAACAAATTGAAAATTACAAATGGAGAATTCAAGAGTCTCAGTAGAAGGAACATTAGTATTTCAAAATTTGTTTCTGTAGTAATTTTTTTTTTTTTTTTTGAGACAGAGTCTCACTGTCTTGCCTGGGGCAAGTGCCGTGGCGTCAGCCTAGCTCACAGCAACCTCAAACTCCCGGGCTCTAGCAATCCTACTATCTCAGCCTCCCGAGTAGCTGGGACTACAGGCATGCGCCACCATGACCGGCTAATTTTTTCTATATATATTTTTAGCTGTCCAATTAATTTCTTTCTATTTTTGGTAGAGACGGGTCTCGCTCTTGCTCAGGCTGGTCTCGAACTCCTGAGCTCAGGACGATCCTCCCGCCTCAGCCTCCCAGAGTGCTAGGATTACAGGCGTGAGCCACCGCGCCCGGCCTTGTTTCTGTAGTAATTTTATTCCCTTTACTGTATTAGAAATTTTCTTTTAAAAATAGTTGTGCATGTGTGTGTATATTTTCAGGAAATTCTATTTTTTCCATTAATTTACCTGTTTCTCTCCCTTTCCTCAGATATATTCTCCCCATAAAAAATAGTTAGTGCTTAGAAAGTTACTGGAAAGTTGAATTTGAAAAAAATATAAAATAAAGCTTGGGCACCATTTTGTGAGTCAAGGAACATAGCAGAAACTCAATTCAAATTTTTAGAAGTCGTAGAACCTTATTTTTTTTCCTTCTGATTTCAGGGCATCTGTCACAAACCTAAACATCCAATAGGAAATGAGTTAGTTTTTAAGAACCAAGGATTTAATGTGGATAATTTTTAAAACTCTCAAGACAGTTATTGAGATACCGAGTGATACAAGCCCATGGCTGGAAATCATTCTGAATCATATTCTAGCTAGAGGCCTGTCCTAACTGAACCTTTTCCTCAAGTGGATTCATTTTTACTTTCACGGCAAGCATTAAGAACTATTGTACTAAGCTAAAAATGGGTTGCATCCTACTGGGTCCCAGAAGGAAGACAGAAAGAATAGTTATAGAGATATATGCCTAACTTTCTCTCTCACTCTCCCTCCAAATCAAAGTCTCACTTTTGCAAAACAAGCTGCTCACACCCACATTTATCAGAGAGCCACTTAAAGCTTTATTCAGATTGAGCTGCCCTGGCATAGAAGTGTTTTCAAAAATTAAACTACAGAAGCACTATTGCTACCTTATATATATTTTCCAAATTACAATATGAATAGAATTCCAATTATATATGCATTTGCAGATTTTCCTTTTCCTCTTCTCTCTAATCCACAAATATAGTATGCCTATAGTCACCTAGACTTAAAATGTAGGGAGTTTCCTTTGACTTTTCCTTTTTCTTAGCTTATCTTTTGTATTCAATTGACAAGTACTCTTGACTTCTTCTCTCTGATGTGTCTTTCATCCACCCCTTCCTTTTCATTCTTATTGCCTGGATTCAGTCCAAGTTTTCTTATCTTCTCTTCAGACTATTGCCATGGTCTCTTAATTGGGCTTCTGCTGGTAGTCTCTTCCTGATCCAATTCATTCTGCACATCACTGATATCACTGACATGTAATGATGCTACTTTATAGTTTAAAATATCACAGCACCTCTCCATCACCTATTTAATAATTTCCAAATGTCTTAGCTTCATGTTTAAGAACCTACAAGTTCAATCCTAGTTCAAGCCCCAGAGTATTTTTGTAGCTTTATCTCCCACTATTCCTTCTTAGGGTTCTTCAATCAATTTGTTGATGCATAGTGCCCTCTTCCTTGACCACACTTGGAGCTCTCTGCACATGGCACCTCTAGACTTCCCCTTCAGGGGAAACTATGTGTCCCAATTTGCATGGGATAGCCAGGGTATACACCTAACAATACTTCCTTTTATTCTCAAAAGGGCCCCAGGGTGGATCTCCACCCCATCTACTAAAGTCCCATCTTCAAATCAGCTCAAATGTCACCTCCTTCATGAAGTTTTCCATTAGAAGAGCTCCTTCTCATCTCTGTAGAACTACAGAACTTTTGTGCATACATATTTAAGGCAACTATTAATATATTCCATCTATTGTAACCTAGACCCAGGGGCAGCAAACTATAGTCCATGGGCCAAATCTGGTATGCTGCCTGTTTTTGTACAGCCTACAAGATAAAAATAGTTCTCACATTTTTTTTTTTTCTGTAGAGACAGGATCATGCTCTGTCACCCAGGCTGGAGTACAATGATGTGGTCATAGCTTGTGGCAAGCTTGAACTCCTGGGCTCAAGCTATCCTCCTATCTCGGCCTCCCACAGTGTTGGGATTACAGGCATGAGCCACCGTGCCCAACCAGTTTTTACACTTTTAAATGGTTTTAAAAAGCAAAAGAAGAATAATATTTTGTAACATATGAAAATTATACAAAATTCAAAATTTCAGTGACCACAAGTGAAGATTTTTGAAAAATAGTAATAGTCATCCATAAATATATATTGTCTAAATAGCTAAGTTTAAAAGTTGCGTTAGAAACCATCTGGCCTGCAAAACCTAAAATATTTATCACCTGGATATTTATAGAAAAAGTTTGCTGACCTCTGACCTAGAACACAAAGTCCTCTATGGAAGCATTTAACACAGAGTCTTGCATGCTACAGAGAGAGCAATCTATGTCCCGTGAATGATTAGTGAGACGCACCTCTAACTGACAGGCTAATACATCATAAGCAGGCTCTGGTGAAAATCAAAGTGCTGTTTTTCAAATTTCAGGATTCTTTTGGCCCAATATAGTGAATGTGTTGTTTAGAGATACAATTTTTTGGTCAAGCTTAAGCATGCCACTTGGACAGTGCTCTCTTCAGTAAAATAAGTCACTAAAAAGCAAACAAAAAAGCCATCAGATTTACTTTAGAGGTGATAAGAGAGTTTTGTTTGATAAGTGTATTTTTCAGTTCCACACTCATTCTTATTCTCCAGCAACTGTCATTTTGCTTCCTTCTCAGGGACAGCTATCTACCTCATCCAGAAACTGATTCATTTACTGGTTTTCTTTTTTTGTGGCAGATGAAATTCCACTGGTATCACCCATCCTGAAAGGTCATTAATATCAAGCATTAGAACAAGAATGGAAGTCCTAAAAGTCATTATGCTCTGACAGATCATCCATTCATGCCTAATGAGTCGGTTTAGGGACTGTCCACTGCCCGTGATTCCAGTCAGATGCTCACTTCTCATTCGAAAGTTCTTGGTGTCACCTGGGTACATCTGTCTACAACATGGCTGCACTGACAACCCAAAGTCTAGAAGCATTGCTCCTCTGAGGTTCCGCTGGCACCTGAATGATGTCATCAAGTTATCTGTTACTGCTCTGATCCTTACTACAAAAGTCTTTCCCAGGAAATAGAACAAATGCTTCACTTCCTAGAAGACATTGCCCTTTGGGACAATCTTTCAAGCTTCACTGAGATGCACCTGGAAAACTACAGAATGTGCCTGGAATTGGACAGATTGTTGGAGTTGATACTAATTAATCAGCTGACTCAAAATATTTTGGGCTATTTAGGTGTAGAGTTCTATCTAAGTTAAAATATATTTTACCTCTATTTCCTCACTCTTCACTAATAATGGAGAATCTGGTGATTTTTAAGAGGAGCATCCCCTAAAAGCTTGTGTTTAAAGAGATTTATTGTACACTTCTCTCCTTGCTTCCAGCTTTTCTTCTCTTTCCCAGACACATTGTCTAAAAGTTCTCTATTCTGTTCCCCAATCTACAGCTTTTGCTTGTGGAGTGCACCATTTTTGTGTGCATGTGAGCTGAAGTTTAGTAGTAGGCACCTTACACTGGTTGTTTTCTGTAAGTATAATAAGAGGTTAAAGATTATCTTGAAGAATTTCACTCTGTTATGGAAATCAGAAACTTAATAGAAAGGCACAAATGAGCTTTTAATTTCATGAACGAGCATTTTCAGGTATTTAATATTAGTGCAAGTTTTTCAAGTCTAAAAATTTTTTTAAATGACTTTAAGTTTGCATTTACCTTTGAAGATAATTCTGGCATTCAATACTTGAGAAAAGAGTAGTTTTGTAGGATTATTTTGAACATATTTTAAACTATTGTCAAAAATAAAATACCAAATAATTTAATACCCTAAGAAAAAATAGGGTGATATTGATAAAGTCTTTCAAATTTATAGATCATATAAGATGATATTTGAGTATTATACCTGTTTTAGTTAGTTATTCTGGATAATTAGATCTTAAAAGCTTCCATATCCTCTATGATTAATCTTTTATTCTATACCACTTGGATTTGCTTTTGAGCAGCTTTAATTGGTTTCCCTTGCTTTGAAAGAATAGATTTATCTGGTTGTGATTTATATTTTCTATTTGTAAAGGGAAATAAAACCTCATTTTTTTACATAGAGGAGTTTAAATGATGCCTATATAAATATGTATTTTGTTTAAAATGGGGCAAGATTAGATACAATTGGTCTTACTATCTTATTCATCATCTTTTAAAACTTGCATAACATTCAAGAGCCTGTCAGTAAGCGGAAAATACTCTGCAAATTGCTGGTAAAGTGAGAGTTAGATCATAGTTATTGTTCATGTTATAGCTGGCATTGTAGACCAAAGGTAGGACATAGGGGAGTGCAAGGAAAGCCAGCTCTTGATAGCCTTGGGACATTAGTCCAAAATATCAACCAAGTACACAGGGAATCCATATTGGTTCGGAACCCTCTATAATCTTCTTGGAATAAGTTAGAATCTACATAGAGACTACGTGCTCAAAAATATTTGTTGAAACAATGAATGAACCTCTGGAAATTCTCATCCAGATATTAAAATAAAAAAATAACATCTCCTAATAATATGATACATAGTTAATCTTTTTTAGTGATCAAAGGCATGCACATTAAAATGAAATTAATATTTGTCACTCAAAATTTTAATAACTAAAAAATAATTGCCCACTGATGACGGGAGACTTAGAAAATCACATGCCCTTTGACCCAGTAACTTCTTTTCTAGTAATTTATACCATGGAAATAATTATAGATGTAGTAAAAATTTATTTATAAGGATTTAAAACACTGCACTGTTTATAATGAGGAAAAGTTGAAAACAACTTTCAGAATAACATTTGGTTATATGAAAACATGTTTGTTATATATTATTGAATAGAATAGGTTATAGAACATATGTGCAGTATGATTATATGTGTTTATATATACATATATATAAGTGCTTAACAAAATTAAAGAATACATACAAAAATGTTAGTGGTCATTATCTGGATGGTATGATTTTATATGATTTTGTTTTACTTCTTTTGCTTTTTCTGGTTTTTTAAAACTTCCATAACTGACACAAATTGCTTTTATAATGGGAACAAAAATCTAAGACATGTAGACAGTATTTGACAGCAATAAATGGATTGCTGACTTATCTCATTATTCTAACATCTTTATGATCCTTTCAAAAATGTTAAAAATTGATCTTTGCTCTTTGCCTTTTTTCTTTTTTTTCTTTGCCTTTTTTCTTAATCATTGACTAAAATTCAAAGTGCATGTTTTATAGTTTTTAACAAAAGTAGTTATTAGAAGTGTGTGAGGGGGGTGAGAGATTGTTTTCTGATTAATCTTTCTTGTTGCTCAGACATTCTTAAGTGGGAGCTGAATAGAAAATATGCATCCATAAATACCTCACCATAACATCTTACAAATCACACTTTCATCTGTTAATAATGAACATAATAATTCTCACTACCTTTACAAGATACAGACCCCTAGTTCTTATTTGAAGAACTACATAAAATGAAAACAGAGTTGACCTTTAAACTTTCATTAATTGCCTTTACAATTTAATGTTAGGGCTCTCTTTTGTGTAGATCATTTTCTTTATGTATACTTAGTGAATCTGAAATAAAACACTTGTTTTTTCCTTAAAATAATATTTATTCAGTGGTGACTTCAGAACTTTACCTGTGCTTAGAATGTTTTTTATCTCCGTACTAACCTTTAAAAGGGTATTCCTATAATTGTCATAGTGCTTTCAGAATGTGAGATATAAATTTAGTTTTGGAAGTTAATTTAGCAATGTAACCACCTCAATTGTAAAATATTTTTATACTTAGAACTGTTTAAATGTCCATTAAATGAAGGAGTAGATTTTAAATAATGTTGGGTATGATTACACAAGGAACTGGAAATAGTTGTCTCAGAAAAGGGAACTGTGTGGCTGGGAAGAGGTGAGGAAGACCTACTTTTACCATATATCTTTTTGCAACTTTTAAATTGAGTACCAATCACATGTATCATCTAATCAAAAATAATTAATTTTTAAAACAGAAAGCCACGTGAGTATTGATTTGGCACCCCTTAGCAATAGATATAACCTCAGAAATAATGTCGATTATTAACCATAATGATTATTAACCAAAATGAATGCAGTGGGGAAAGAAATAAACTCAATATAATACAAATTAAACTGAAAGATATATGGATATAAAGTCATTAGGGTTATATTCCAAGTAAAATCCCTTATTGGGATTATAGATCTATCTACTCATCTTGACTGAAAAATTGAATTTTGGCCATTAATGATTTAAATCACACATGTACAAAACAAGATTTCTCTATCATAAACATTCTTTTACTTATTGGTTTTGGCAAGTATTTCAGCTGTCAGAGAAAAATAATAAATACAACAGGACATATTGGGCATAAGTAACACCAAGCATTACACTGCATGCTGTGGGTAAACCTTCGTTTGAAATGGGAGAGATTTGGAATGAAAATTAACAGGTTTGTGAGATTGTATAAAGAATAGCAAGTTTTAGGCCAGGTGCGGTGGCTCACGCCTGTAATCCTAGCACTCTGGGCGGCCAAGACGGGAGGCTCGCTTGAGCTCAGGAGTTCAAGACTAGCCTGAGCAAGAGCGAGACCCCATCTCTACTAAAAATAGAAAAAATTAGCCAGATGTGGTGGTGCACGCCTGTAGTCTCAGCTACTAGGGAGGCTGAGGCAGAAGGATTGCTTGAGCCCAGGAGTTTGAGTTTGCTGTGAGCTAGGCTGACACCTTGGCACTCCCACCGGGCTATATAGTGAGACTCTGTCTCAATAAAAAAAAAAAAAAAGGAATAGTGAGTTTTCATGGCTCATCTATAGCAAAGAAGCATAGGCATTCAACACGTACCTATTGAATGGATCAATGGAAATGTTAAAACATTAGACATTAACATCTTGCAGACATTTATTTAAAAAAACATATAAAATGCTATGTCCTTCTGTTCTCAAATTGCTCAGCAAAATGGAAAATTCCAACCAGTATAATGGGAAATTCTAATCATTTGGTTAGAGCCTGAAGTAGTGTATAAATTCTTTTCTGTAAATATTTTCCAATCTACTTTATCTGCAAGCTGGCTATACTACAATATAGCATTACTAGTAACAGTAGGGTCATTATTATTAACAAGAATAAAGGACTTAAGCTTTGTAAGAATTTTAAGGTAAAACTAAATATTCTCTATTTATTGATTTGACATTACTAAATATAGTCTCCATGTAATCCACTTTAAATTTGAACCTAAGTGATATATCAGTTAAGGATGTGTTTGGCTGCAAATACCGGAAAACTCAAAACCAGAAATAGTGGCTTAAATTCCAAAGAATTTATTTGTTTCATGCAAAAAGAAGTGTGCAGTTGGCAGTCCTGACCTAGGTTGATACATCATTCAGGGATGTCATTAGGGATGCCACTCATTTCATCTTTCTGCCCCCACATCCTTAGCTTGTAGACATTTATTTTCATGTTTATGCCTCATGTCACAAGTTGACTGCTGCACTCAAGACACCTGAATCTATTCAATTAGGCTTTGGCTTTTTATTTAGAAAAGAAAGTCTCTCCTGGCAGACTTTCCCTTTAGCTCATTGGCTATCACTGTCCCATGGCCATTCCTACCCGGAAAGTGGTTAGAAAAAGTGTTTGGACTTTCAGCTTCTATAATAGAGGAGGCAAAAAAGAAGATAGTTTGGAATGGATGTCAAGTGAAACAGAATACATCACAGAATGTATCACAGTTACTAGTGAGATTTATTTTAAACAATTGTAAAAAAAAAATAAGATTTTACCATTCTAATAATTTCAAGGCAACCCAAGTGGATTACGCAAAAAAAGCATGTTTTTTCTTTGCAACTATTATTACTAAATATTAAACATATTTTATAAGATTAGATTAGAAAAATGGAATATTATATATTCTCACAGAATTCGAGTAAGTTAAACTAAGATTTATTACCTAGTAAAGCATACGATAGAGCTGGCTGATATCCATAACAGCAAAATAGCAAGCTGATGGATTTTATCTGTGAATAATTTTATATTTTATATTCAATTGTTTATATAATTGCTGAAATTCATGTTCAATGGAATGGAATTTGAAATTTAAATCCAGCCATAGTAACTACATATAATCACAGTTGTCATAAGCTGACGACTTTCCTTAAGTTAATATATGTATGTATTTTTTTAATCACTAGGCATAAAATATATCACAAACTCTACTGATAAGTATCTCTCATCTCAACATAAGATACTCAGAATAGCATCTTAATATTAATAGTAAGTCTGGGAGTCATTAGGGAATCTTATACTTAATTTTGTCCAAGAATGGTCCCAGTTCTCTTACAACAAAGCACTACAATTCAACATACATAATGAGTCTCAATTCCTGTTACCATCCTCTTTCCTGCTACTCTGAAATATAAGATCATGAAGATTCAATATTTTCCAAGGCCTCCCGAGATGTAAGTTCTTCCTCCTCAGGGTTTCATAAAACCTCCCTAGCAAATTTTTTCAATGGCTATTTGTTAAGTGTCTACTGTTTGCTTCTCTGATGAGATGTGTGTGTGTGTGTGTGTGTAAATGTGGGTATGTGTGTGGAATAGCATGAAAAGGAAGGTAAGCATAGATTGTCAGGGAGAAGGAGATATAAAGTGGAAAAAGAATAAAATTCTAGCCCTCAAGGACTCTAATTTTTATGATTTTTAAAAAGAGACAAACACACCTAGAAAACTAACATTAAAAATAAGCACAGTTTAAAATGTAGAGGTAAAAATAAGTACTACACATAGAAAGAGATGGTTTTAGTGGAAAAAGACAGTGCGAGTTATGGTATGTGAAACACTTTAATTGCAACAGGCGGGCTGTAGTCTTGAATTATGGAGAACATTTGACTGGCAGAGAAGAGAGGTCCATTCTAGGCAAAAGGAAGTATAAGAATACAAGTGCAAAATTAAGCATGGGTTATGGGGATGAGAAAGAGACCCACATGGGCAGAATTCTTATTGATAAAAATGATAAAATAGATTAGCATTGTGGAACAAAAAAAAATCAACTTATTCTTTCATTCACCTAATATTTATTAGGTACCTATTCTGTGCCAGGTGCTGCAGTAGATGCTATAAATACATTGCTGAACCAGACAGGCAAGATACCTTCTCTCACGGAGCTCACGGTTTATTTAGTTTGGCAAACAGGCAATAAATAGATAAAGTCAATCAACAAAACGATGACAGATTGTGTGATAGGTACTAAGAAGAAAACAAACATGATACTATGAAAGAGCAAGGTAAGGATGGCCTCCTTACAGATGGTTCATAAGGAAGGGCCTCTGAAGAGGTTGTGTCACTTGTATTTCACGCAGAAGAAAGAGCAAGTGCAAAGGCCCTGAGGGCCGATAAGACCAGGGTAGGTCCTGGGAGCTGACAGAAGGCCAGTGTGAACAAAACATACAGGAGAAAGGGAGAAAGTAGCTGCTATGGTTTGAAAGTGTGTGCCAAAGTTCATGTGTTGGAAACTTAATCCCCAATGCAACAGTTTTGGGAGGTGAGATCTTTAAACAGGTGATTAGGTTCTGAGGGCTCTGCCCTCATGAATGGATTAATGTTGTTATTATGGGAGTGGGTTTGTTATAAAAGTGAGTTTGGTCCTCTCCTGCTCTCGCTCTCTCTTGCATGAGATGCCTTCCGCCATTTTATGACATGGCAAGAAAGCCCTCCCCAGATGCAGCTCCTCAGCCTTGGACTTCTCAGTCTCCAGAACTGTGTGCTAAATACATTTCTCTTCATTATAAATTACCCAGTCTGTGGGATTCTGTTGCAGCAGCACAAAACGTGCTAAGCCAGCCACATAAGAAGAGATTGGTGCAATTAAATGACT
Organism: Indri indri; assembly: GCA_004363605.1. Classification (NCBI taxonomy): domain Eukaryota; kingdom Metazoa; phylum Chordata; class Mammalia; order Primates; family Indriidae; genus Indri; species Indri indri. The sequence continues at coordinate 17,234 of RJWJ010029162.1, forward strand.
GAATAGTCCTCAGCGTGGAGGAGTATGGACTTGTCTATCAGGGGAATCCACAGTTACAATAGTTTATACGTTAAAGAGCCTGACAGGTCATGACTCACTTTGACACATATTAACTCATTTGGTTCATTACAGCAACCCATGTGAAGTTGATATAAGAGCTATTACTAACACATCATTTTACAAATTAAGTCACTCCTGCCTACAATTTCAGTTCATTTTCTATTGGAAGTTCTCGAATAGGAAAGTCATGTAACAAAAGTGGTATTTTAGTTGGATTTATCTGGCACCAGGATGCAGAATGAATTGGGATGAAGTGTGTGGCAAGTGCAGGGTGGCAGCAACACAGAAGAGACTGAAACCAGGGCCAGGTCTGCTTCATCAGCATCGCCAGCCTCCCATGCACATGCATGTCTGTTTTCCTGGGTCACCAGGACAGTGTGAAGATAAATACCATAGCATGGCAGAGTTTACAGCTTCACAGAGATGCCTCATGGAATGAAATGGATATGAATGGATTTCTCTCCAGTGGTTTTTAACACAGAGTGAAAAAAAGGATGCTTACATTATCATTTGAGCACCAAATCCTATATTTATCTCTCCTGCAGTTTTCAAAGTACCCTGTTCCATTTTTTTAAAAAATTACGTCAACTTGATAAAAGCGTATTTTCTCTGAACCTTTGGAGATCAAAGATCCTACATTTCGGTTTTCTGCTGTGAATGTGGTTAGCTGGCATCTGTCTTTTCTGTAATGGACATAGGAGTTGCTCTATTGTTGGTTTTAGTCCCCAAGGACTACATCAAAAGCGAGCTGGCCTTGAATGCTGCTGGATGATGACTGTCCGTTATTAACAATACATACACGACAACTTATTGAACTGTGTCATTTCTAGCTCTTGTCAACTGCACATAAGTGGGCAAAGATGGAGTAATGGAAAGGAGGGAAAAGAGAAAAGTGACATCTAAAGGCAAGACAAAACCAAGAAAGAAATAAGCTGAAAAGAGATATAAAGAAAAGAAAATGAAAGGAAGCAGTAGGACTCCTGATGAAAATAAAAAGTATTAAAAATTGAGAAGGAAAAAGGAAAAAGAGAAACAAAATCCATAAAAATATAGAAAAGAATTATTTGTGATATAAGAAAGATAAAATAAATAGAGGCTATACAATTCAGGAAGATTACTGAAATGTATTTGCGTTTGGATAAAATCTAAAAGCAGATATACATGCTATTATAAAATTAGTAGTTTATGTGTGTGTGAAAGGAGATAATGATGTGAATAATGATATTAATTTGTCTTAAATGTATTTGATTTCTCTATATTTAATTTATAGTTTAAATAATTGTAACAGTCAACTAATAAAGGTTGTACACTAGAACACAGTTCAAGGACATTTTATCTTTTTATCTGTTGTTCTCCTCTTTAAAACATTTATAGTTTATTTCCTTTCTATACAAGTTTGTCAGCTACCAAAAAGCCACTCAACAGACTCATCTATCTCTTTGTCTCTCCCATTACTACACTTGGAGGATCTACCTAAATTTAATGTCCGTGCAGATGGTCCCAGAAGGGTCACAGTTAGAACCACGGTTGAATTTACCTTCTAATGTTCCCAGAGGTCCCACATTTTCTCTCTTCTCCTTGTCTATTTTTATCCACCACCCAATCTTTCACTTAAGCTAAAAATTCTTCCATTCTTGATTCTTTTCTCATCTGGCACATCTAGTTGATTGGAAAGTCCCACTGATTCTCCACTCTACAATGTTCTGTTTCTTCCTCTTCAATCTCACAGCCACTGTCTAGGTTGAAACCTCATCATCTCTTCTCTGGATCGATACCACAGCCTCTAAACAGCCTCTTAGCCTCTGTGACCCATTATCCACATTTTATAAAATATAGAACCTGACATATAAATCCACTGGTCAAATCCTTGTAAGACTTTCAACTGCTTACAAAATAAGATCCAAACTTCTTAGTCTGGCCCTTGCTAAGCTCCTCAAAATTACTTTCTATCTTCCATCCACCATCACGTATAACCTATGCATTCTGAAAATCTTAGTGGCTTTTTATTTTGCTAAACCACATGAAAATGCTGACATTTAAATGTTTTTGACCTAAAAAAATGGCAATTTCATATGGCTCAACTAATAATGCTTTGCTCTCTGCCTTGAATGCCCGTTCACCCTTAAAACCTGGCAAAACATCAAGACCCAGCTTAAATGTTACTGCCTCCGTGGAGCAGTCATTGGCCACACTAGGTTAAAAGGCAGTTCCCTCCTCTCTGCTCCCTTACCTTTGCCACAGCACTGTGTTTTCATTAGTTGTACCTACTTCTCTCTGTCACTAGAATGTGAGAAACTTGAGAGTAGAACCTGGGACTTAATTATCTCTATATCTTTATTTCTGTAACTAGTAGTAAATATTTGTTGAATGAATGAATGGACTTTGGAAAGGAACTTGTTGCACAAAGAAGCTGGTAAATTTGTTGGTTAAAAGTGGGAGAAGGGTTAGTATTCTGATTTCATATATTATAATATATTGTAGGATGCCTCTTTGTCCCCTTTTTATATCTCCTCCCACCTTTTGCTTCTTACTGGATGATGTACTTTTCTTACCAGATGGATTTAAGGTGGCTATGAAAGAAATGATTATACACTATAATCGTTTGGTCACAATAAGCCTTGTTCTATATAGATAATCCACATGAAAGCAGATGCGTAAGGTTCAACCAGCAAAACTCCACAAGGCAGCAAGCAGACTTAGGCAGCAGCCAAAAGGCAAATAATTCCTAAGCAATCCTAAGATTGTTTCTGATAACATTCAAACCAAAATTATTTTCAAAATAAAGTCCCAAGAGCAATAGAAATACAAGAGATGAAGTCTGTATTTTGAAGACTGGACTTCACATGTAACTGGAATAATAGACTTCCAAGTTAGAATTTAGTATATTACATATTTAAAAAGTATGATTTTAGACCAGGAGACTGCATATGTTCCAAATTTCCAATCATCTCTGATATCAGGACACTGACTACTTAGCTTAGACTGAGCCAGGTGCTTACAAGATGTGCAGGATCACAGCAGATCAGTGAAAGACCCAGGACATGGGCCACAGCAGGACTCAGGAAGGACTTAAACCAGAACCAGGACAGAGATCCTGCCCCAACCAGTTTCCCCACACATTAGTGAAAATAGAATGGGAATTAATGCCAGAATCATAGTGTTTGATGCTTACATATTACTGGTTGATGAAATTGATAAAATTTGTTAGAAAATTTAATGTAGCAAATTCCTTGGTTGAGTTCAGTCACTTATTCTCAATGTTTCTGTGGTTGCATAAAACTCCTTTCACACACAATTAAGGATAGATTCTTAAACAAGGTAGATGCACTCATTTAAAAAAAATATCCTGGTGGGTGGAGTGAGCGTCCCAGATGTCTTAGTCAACTCAAGCTGCTATAACAAAATACCATAGATGGGGTGGTTTAAATAATAAATGTTTATTTATTACAATTCTAGAGACAGGGAAGTCTGAGACCAGTGTGCCAGCATAGTCAGGTTCTGATGGGGGCCCTCTCCCTGGTTTATAGCTGGCTGTCTTCTTGCTCTATCCTCACATGGCAGAG
>RJWJ010029163.1:0-20843 GCA_004363605.1 Indri indri
CAATGAACAGTGAGCAGAAGTAATGGGAACTCTAAGAGACTAAGCACGATTTACCCAGTTCCCTTTTTCTCTCCATGACAGCGATGAGAAATGCTCTGGAAGAGACTGCTTCATCAACCTGTCCCATGGGAGCCCCAGCCAGCCCATGATGGACTTGTAGTGAGAACAACAAATAAACTTGTGTTATTGTAAGCCCTGAGACGTAGGCATTGTTTGTTATTGCAGCATATCCTAGGCTCAGCTAGGCTGCCTATCCCGACTGCCACATCAGTTTACTCACAATTTAAAATAAGTCATTTCATCACTTAAATTTTTCAAACATCTGATTGATACATTTAGTTCAGACAATAAGCATATCAATTAAACCATTGATCTTTTTGGGGTTTAGATTTCTGAAAGCCTAAAATATCTGGTAATAAGGCCTTGTAGGATACCAGCATGCTGGTAAGAGGGCACAAGTCTTCTTGCAGAAGGTGGAAGATGTTACTGAGATGAGTCCAAAGAAAAGACAACTTAGTGAGGTTCTCTGCACAGCTAAAAGAGAATCAAATCACAGTGTTTCAGTTCCCTCTGATTACTGTGTAATTCATCCCATCCCCAGCATTTGCCACAGAAGAGACTGAGCCAGTTTGGGTGGCTGAGCTGGGACTAGACCCTATTCCTTCTGGCTCTCAGACCAGAGCTCTTTGCACTGTGCCGTCTCTATTAGTCCTTTAAGAATCCAAAGATAGAAGTTCATTGTAGCCAACAATGGTACCTCCTTATTCTAAAGCCTGATCATAATTCTGTTATTTGCCAGTGAAGAGAAAACCATTTGTGCACTAGCACGTGTTTCAAAAAAAATAATGTTCATACAATCCAACTCACCCTGTGCACAGTAAGCTCTTTTCAGCCTAGGTGTACAGGAACTTCTGAGAAGCCTCGAAGAACAAATGCCCATTGCTGGGCCTCGAAGTCTTCCACCTTTTTTCTTTACCTCAGGCAGCCACTGTCACTGTTCCAGCCAGCCTCACTGCTGTTCTGCTTGGTCTTTCCTGTAATTCATTCAGTCAGGCTACCCCGTCCGCCCAGAACAGTCTGTCCTTTGCTGTTATCACAACTTGCTGACTCTCCTGAACCCCCACAAATCCAGCTTTTCTTGAATCATTTCCTAACTTGGAGATCCACCCACTGCATCGTTACATTACAACGAACTCAACCAGCCTCGTCTGGATATATTTATGTATTCTAAGTTGTCTATTTGTTAGTCAGGTGAGTTACTTAACAGTGCTTCTATTTGCTCTCACTATTATATGTGTGCCCTGCTGTACATGCTGTGGAAAGAATGGCAAGGAGGGGAAACAATAGAATGAGGGCTTTCCAATACATTGTCCTGTTAGCTTGCAGAAGGTGGGAAGAAAGTATGTGGGCAGAAAGCTTCCTCTGTGGTATGAGGAACTGGTTTTGGTTTATCCTGATAACACACTCTATGCAAGTTTGATTGATGAACACTACTGTCATAAACAGAGTTTCATAAATCAATCACTCCAGGAAGTTCATGGCATACAAATATTAACAACTTTTATGGATTTTTCTTTGAAGAACATAACATTCTAAGTATTACTGACAGAAAAAAAAAACCTTTAAAATTCTTTATTTCGCTCTGTAATGAATGCAGCATCTTCTCAAACAGGAAAGAATAAAGTTTATGATTTCAAGCTTTATTTAAATACTTGAAAAATTAAAATAGTTCCAATTTGTAGTTTATTTTGCATCTCAGTTTATAGATCACCAAGGAGAGTGTTAATTCATTCTCAGAATGACAAATGTCCTGTCTTATGTGACTGATGGAAAAACAAAATGCCATACTGAATTCACCAGAAAATGTATAATTGAGCTATAAAAATATTGTGTTCTTAACTGGCATGACATGCCAAAAATGAGTGCTTACTTTGGAAAACTGCAAAATCTAGCACATGGGGTACTGACCATTTTCATTTCATTACATTTAAAAAACCATCTGTTGGCAATTATGTGTCAACATGGGTTTGTCAAATCTTTGCAAGAGAAGAAATTTTTCTCAAATCTATGTAATCCAAATTGCTTTTAGTGTTAAATGTGAACACATGGTAGGGTTTAAAGGAATTGTTTCAATCCCACAGGTAAGTGGAGCAGAAAATTGCATAACAGTTCTATCAATTGCTCAAGTTTAGTAATATCTCTACTCAAAAGCAATCAAGCAGACTGTCTCCACTGTGTATTTTTGCTAACAACCAATATTGAGATCACCAAATAATTTGAAGATAGGAATCTTGATGCTTTTTCATTTCTTTAAAAGCCACCAGTTCCTAGTTCGCCCAAATGCTACACACACAGTGTCCTAAGGCCCCAGCTGTTGAATTTCCCCAGGATCACAGAGTCAGCCCACAGGGACCTGAAATCTAATCAAGATCACTGGGATCTGAATGGAAATGCCCCCAGAGTCAGAACCAAGCCTTTGTCACATTCTTCCATGTCCATTTGTTAACCAGAATAAAATGAAGCTCTCATTAATGGTGACAGGAAGATTCAACCATTCTCCTCTAAATTAAAAAAAAAAAAAGACCTTTTAATTTAGTACTGAAGATTGAATAGCTCTTTCAGTGTTCTTTTGAAATGAAATAATCCCATTCCTTAACCACAAAGCCATATTTTCTGGCCTGCAATTCATTTTGCTGCTAAATCTAAACCCTTCGAGTCCATCTTGAGCCTCCTCAACTGTGGAACGTACAAGCAGTACTTGGACGGGCCAGATCTGAGCTCGAATCCCTTCCCCTGTTAGTGATGCAACCTCCGGCAAGTTACTTAACCTCTCTCTGGCCCCCAGATCACTCCTCAAAATTGTAGAGATTAAACAAGATCATTCTGCAAGAAGAAGCATCTAGCATCATGTCTGCAACTCAGCTCCCAAAAATATTACATTCCCTTTCTTTGCCCTAATGAAATACTGCAGGAGAAAGTCCGTAACTGTGCTGTCTAATACAGTAATCACCAGCCACAAGCGGCTATGTACATTTAAATCATTCAAATTAAATTAAATGTAAAGCCCAGTTCTTCAGCTGTATTGACCATATTTCAAGCACTTGGTAGCCACATGTAGCCAGTGAATATATAGAACATTTTCACTAGAAAGTTCTATTGGACAGTGCTGGTTATACCTCACCCACTTGGGTTTTGAGGGTTCCAAACATATCCACGTGAGTCTCTACCTAAACTATGTCATTTGAAATCTTTCCTTTGCGACAGCATTGAATGAGACCACCCTGTTTCCTACGGCATCTCCTTTAGGAAGAACCCCATCTCCAATTCTGCATCCCCAAAGCATTCAGACTCACTGGATTCAAGCTGGACAGGCTCCCTCCTTAACCTCACAGATTCAGAATAGTCTAACTAGCTGCTCTATGCATCCCAGCTCTCCCAGATTCTAGGGTCTGGTCCTTGCACTGCAGCCTTTGCCTTCCCGTTGAGAGTCTGTTGGGTGTGGACATGATGCTGAAAGCTCCAAGGCCTAGGTCTTGCTCCCAGTGCAAAATACCAACTCTGGGGACTCACTGCAGCCAGTGTAAACCTCAGGAAGGTTATGGGCACAGCACTGAGGACACTGTGAGTTCCCCCATAGGCCCAAAGCACCTTCACGGGAGAGACCAGGAAGCCAAATGCTCTGGCGAAGCATCTTGCTCCATCGAGTAGAGCCTCCGCTCTTTGGCTCTGTGGATGGCTAAGTGCCCTCCTCCTATAGTGGTTTCAAGACAGACATTACGGGCTCAGGAACACAGCACAGAAAATGTGTAGGTTTACAGGACTTAGCCTAAATAAAAGCCGAGGTCTCCTTAGAGCATGCAAGGTGCAGGCCTCAGGAACCAGAAGAGCTGCATTTTCTCCACCAGCTATCTTGGTTCCAAGGCTCTGAGATAAAGATCATCGTGGTAACACCCCACCTTTGGTTAATCAACTTTCATAGTCAAGGCTGAATTATCCATATTCTTCTGACAACCCCACCTACCTTCACCTCTGCCAAGGAGAAGAATCCAAAAAGGAATATAGACGCACATTTTCTTAATTGCTAATAGCGCTAACAAAAGATTAGGTTTAGGGAGTTAAAGTAACAGCTAAGATTTTATTTAATGGCCCAGCTGGTTTTAGTCCCTGCCAGCCCTGCTTACCATTTGTAAAGAGAAACCTACAGCTGATTGCATTTTTTCAAGATTATATCTAAGTTAACAGCAATAATGATAATAATAATAATAATAATAGCAGCAATCACATATACAGCCCTGCAGCTGGCGAGTCTCCACAGCCACGGCCAGGAGTTGTTGGAGAAGAAGGATGTCTGTTCTCCAGCTGGGTCAGCTGAAAGTTGGTGGAATCTGAGGCAGGGGTCCCAAGGCGGGAGGCAGCTGTGGTGTTCTCAGACTGCGTTTGGTTTCCTCGGGCCCCCAGCACAAGCCCCCCACCCTGCCCAGGCAGCCACATATCTCTGTAGTTCCTGCCAGTAATAACTGCCTCAGCAATCCATGGAGAATTTTCAACCCATGTTGCAAAATCACAAAGTGGCTTAAACAATAACATTGACTCATTCTCATAACTCAAAAGTCTAGAAACAGGGCTTCAGATGCGTCATGATGCGGCGGGTTGGTCAGATCCCCAAGGACCCGGTTTCTTTCCCTGCCTCATCTCTGCCTTCCACTGAGTGGACTACTTATCCTTAGGCCCAGCTTCCTGAGGCAGGCGACGTGGCACCCGCAGCTGCTGGGACACAGGCTCTTCTCACAAGGACAGCAGAAGAGGGGAGAGCCCACGCTCTCAGAAGAGCAAGAAAACTTCTCCCCAAGACCTCACCAACTGCTCCTCGTGTCCTACTCGCCCACACAGGGTCCTGAGCCTATCCCTGAACCCACCACAATGGCCCGGGAAAGTTGGGTGAGGGGTGGGGTGACAGCCCAGTTGGCCCCCTGGACCGAGGTGTGCTCAGCAGCATTGCAGAGGGGTGGGCAAAGTGCAAATCAGAGAAGCATCATGAGGAGGAAGAATGGACAGCTGCCGGGAGGCCCCAATCAACGTCTGTGTCCACACGACCTCACCTGTTTTCCGTATATTGTCAGGGCCTGGCTAAGGGAATGTGGGGCCTGAGACCTTGGGAGCCAGCTCCAGGTACCTCTTACACTCTCCACAAGCCAGGATGGCAGTGTCACCATGCCCTTCTTTGTCTGCATGCCACCACCGGGTCTCCTCATGCCCGGTCCTCTCATCTGCAGGGAAGACACAGCCCAGCTCTTCTGGGAAGGGTTTGCTGTGGACAGACTCATGCATTGAAACCCTAACCCACAATGTGCTGGCATTTGGACATGGGGGCCTTTGGGAGGTAATTAGGGTTAGATGAGGTCGTGGGGATGGGCCTTCATGATGGGGTTCACATCCTTCCAGGAAGAGACAGCAGAGGCTTGCTTCCTCTCTCTCTGCTATGTGAGCACATAGCTCCAAGGCAAGCCAAGAAGAGGGGCCTCACCAGGAACCAAATCAGTCAGCACCTTGATCTTGGACTTCCCAGCCTCCAATCTGAAGAAAATATATTCCTGTTGTTTAAGCCGCCAGTCTGTGGTATTTTGTTATGGCAGCCCAAGCTGATTAAGACAAGGGAAATAAACAGCTAATGCCTCTCAAAGCCCACCCTGTCTGCTCTCTGGCCTCTTTGTGTACTCAAGGGGGCAAGAAGGAGCAGATACAGATGTTCAGGGGCTGCTGGATGCCTCCACCTAGCACACTGCACAGGTGCCTATGCCTGCCATCTGTTCAGCCAGAACTCAGGTCTCTCAAGAGCTTATCCCTATTTAAAAGACAATGCTTCTGGGAGGAGCAATGCAGTGAGCCCTGGCAGTCATTTACACCACAGTATGAATTAGCTCATCAACTCCTTTCCTAGAAGGGTTAATGTGGGCAAACCCAAGTAGGCCTGAAGCAAAAGAAAAGTGTAGAAAGGCAAGGTTTAGAGGGGGGAAGACTAGACTGAACTGTAAGACAAATGAGCTAAGGCAGGCTTGCTTTGGCTATGCCGAATGGTAAAATTGTAAAGCCCTTGTGGTGGTCCTTCCTACTACAGGAGAAACTGATCGAAACACACTCGGAACAGAATTTCATTTATTTACTTATTTAGAATAGGTAACACACATTACAAAAACAAAAAAATTCAACCACCACAAAAGGCTATATGGTGAAAAACTTCTCTCGCATCCTATAGTTGCCAATTTCTTATGAACTTTTTCAGAGTCAGTCTTTGCATATTTCCACATGTATGTATGTATGCATATAAGTATGTTATTTGTTTCTTTTAAAACAAACAGTGGCACACTACTCACCCTATTCTACACTTTGCTTCCTGTTAGCATTATACCTTAGAGATGGTTCAGTATCAACATGCCTAGATCTACCTCCTTAATGACTGCACAATATTTCATTATATGGAGGTACCAAAATTATTCAACTATGGAACTTAGATTTTTATAGCCCGTTACTCTTCATTCTTTCAAAAAATCTGTAAGGGTGACTACTGTGTGCCAGGCACTGTTCTAGGAAATGAAGAGCAAAGAACGAGACATTTGGCGTCTCTGCCCTCAAGGAGTTTACAAGCCACGTGTGGAGATAAACATCCTGTACATACTTCTTTGTGTACATGTGTGAATCTATTGTTACTACAAACCCTAAGGTGGGATTGCTGGTCAAAGGGTATGGGCATTTCTAATTTTGATAAATATTGCAAAGAGCCCACCAAACAGTTCGTATCAATTTACTCCTCACCCTCTATACTATCTCTTCATATGATTAATAGTCATTATAGCTTTATATAGCATTATGTTTCTTAAACACAAACCAAGTCCTCTAGATAAAAATCCTCATGATAGCCTGAGCAACGACTGAGGAACGAGGAACTATGACCTATTAGGGCACCCTTGTGGGGAATACAACTGCTTCTGCACAGACGCTGGGGCCAGAGCCAGCTGGCTGAGAGTTTCCGCCTCTTCCGTGTGGCGCAGGCTTCCAACAACCCCATGGAGGAGAGACCTGGGTGGGAGGTGGCACCTGTGACCCAAGATGATAGGCCTTTGGAGAAGTGGTATCATCCCCACACACAGTGTTTGGCAAGGAAGAACAATCTATATACATGCAAAAGCTGTATATGAACAGAGAAAAAATATTAGTGATATACCTGGAAGGTCGAGGCCTGACTGCTCTAGCATGGAAAGAGCTTCTACAAATCAACCAGAAATCCAACAACCCCACAGATAAATGGACAAAGAACCATGGACAGTTCTCAGTGCAGGAAATATTCTAGGTTTCAGAAAATCTATGTTTATAAAATAAATGCTGTGTGTTCCTGATCAGCATCCATTTGCTCTGATTGTAATTATTATCACTATTAAAAATAACTACCCCTGGAAGAGTTCCCTGAGCATTTTTCTGCGTGTCTATCTTCCCTCTTGTGTGTCATTTTTCATGGTCTCACCATCTCATAAGCAGTAACTGAACACAGACCGCTTCTTGGCCACCATCAGCCCTTCCCACCCTCCTCTGCCTTGCCTCAGTGACAGAGATTGCTGCTGGCTTCCCATTATCCCTGCGGGGACCTCACTGGGCTCTGCTGAGATCCCCGGGTCCCTTTGCTCAAGTCTGCCCCTGTCCACATGGCATGCTTTTGCTTCCAACCTGAGGTTCCTGGAGCTGTTCTTGGGGAGGGAGGGAGGTGTTCTCATGTTAATGCCACTTTGTATCCACCTGTAGAAAGCCTGAGGTACCTGGGTTATAACATCCAGGGTCGCCCTTAGCCCATAACTGACACGCATAGAGGTGTGGAAGCCCAGACCCTTCAGGACATCTCTGAGGCATAATTTACAGTCCAGAGTTCCCCTGTGCACCAGACTGAACCACCCACCACATGACTCGGTCGGAGATCCTGGCATAGCTACTCTCCTTCTGAGTCCTTACTGGTTCTCCTGGGAGCAATTCCTATATAAATCACTTGCACACAACCCTGTCAAATGGGCTTCTTCTAGGATACCCTACAGTAAGACGCAATCTTCTTCCTTAGTAACAAAATCCTGATTTTTATTCTGGCATATGGCCACCCTGAAAAAAGACTCCATTTCCCAGCCTCCTTTGCTACTAAGAATAACACTAAGTTCTTGCCAATAAGGTATAAGCAGAAGTGCCCTGTGGGACTTCTAGGAAGTTTACAAAAAGGAGCACCTGTTGATGGCTGGTGCTCATCTTGGACTCTGAGGGCAAGAAGTGTAACCTCTGATGTGGGAGCTGAGATCTGGAAATGGCCTGGAACCCTAACAAATTCATGGACCTGCCAATACCACCACAGATGGCCTACCAGCCTACCCCAAGCCCCCAGTTTCTTTTATGTGAGAATTAAGTTTCTCTCCTGTTTAAGCCAATGTAATTTGGGTTTTTGTTCCATGCAGTTAAACTTAATCCTGATTTATAGACCAGACCACCACAATAGAGGCTGAGAAATGACAGATACTTTTCCAGCCTCCCTTGCAGCTAGGGTTTGCCATTGTGACCCAGTTCTGGCCCATGAGATGTAAAGGAAGGTCCGGTGGGGAGAAAGGTATGGACGGCAGGTTCTAGAAAAGCTACTTCTTTCTGATGAAAAACAAGAACAAAAAATAAGTTCATGATGTAGAGCTTTGTTGCAACCCTGACAACTTACTCCCTGCTACTTGCCTTTGGCCGTAGCATATGAAGATGTGATATTTGGAGCTATTCCACAGCCATGAAGCTACAAGTCCATGGACAAAAAGCCAACCAGCAGAAGGTATCTGTGTAGAAGGACGGAGAGAGCCTGTATCTTTCAAAAAAATCACTGAGTCACCAAACCATCCCTGAGATCTGCCGCTCCAGACCACTGAATAGTCCATGTTCGGTTAATGAGGTTTTCTGTTACTTGCAGTTGAAAACAGTCTAATACACCCACAGAGAACAAAACACTGAAGTTAAATAAGGAAACTTTAATCTTTATAAAACCTGAAGGTCATAAATTCTCAAGAAGCCTACTACTACAACACTTGGAGGTGCTATGGCTTGAATGTTTTTGTTCCCTCCAAAACTCATGTTGAAACTTAATCCCCAATGCAATAGTTGGGAGATGAGGCCTAATGGAGGTGTTCGGGTCATGAAAGCTCTGCCCTCGTGAATGGATTAATGCTGCTATAAAGAGGACGTTCGGGGGTGGGCTCACTCTCTCCCACTCTTCCAGCACATGAGGACACAGCGCTCCTCCTCTGCAGAGCATGCACTCTCAAGGTGCCATCTTGGGAGTAGAGACTGAGCCCTTGACAGACACCAAACTTGCTGGTGCCTTGACCTTGGACTTCCAACATCAGAACTGTGAGAAATAAATATCTGTTCTTTATATATTACCCACTCTCAGGTATTCTGATATAGTAGCACAAAACAGACTAAGGCGAGGGAGAGATGACTGGGTTCTGGAAGATGATTATGTGTGTCAGGCTGCCTCTGAGAGCAAGAAACAGAAACTCCAGCTTCAATGAAGTTAAACAGTAAGAAATGTTTTAGGATCAGTTGATCCAGGTGGTCAACAATGCCATCAGGAACCCAGGGTCCTACCTTCTCTCTGTTCCACCATTCTTGAAATGGGCTGCATCTCAGGCTGCCAGCAAAACAGGGGCACTTACCGTTGGCACATCCAGACATGGCCATAGCCTATCAAGGGACTCCACTCTAGCCCGTCTTCTCCCTCCAGCTGGACTTTTTGCTCTTCTTCAAACATGCCAGGTGGACTCCTGCTCCGGTCTCTGCACTTGCTGTTCCCTCTGCCTACAGTGCTCTTCCGTACATGTCCACCTGGCTCCCTCACCTCCTTCAGGTCCTCACACGTCACCTTCCCAGTGACGCCTGCCCTGACTGCATGACTTAAGATTACCACCACCTCCCACTCTCCATGTCTTTTCTGGCTTAATTTTTCTCCACAGCATGTAATTGCATCCAACACAGGGCACGTTCCCTTGGCCTCACTGATTGTCTAGGCCCCATCTCCTAGAAGGTGTGCTGCAGGCGGGCAGAGATGTTTATCTCATTGTTCTCCCACATTCCCCAGGGCCTGGCAGAGTGGGTGTTCCATGAGTATCTGCAGAAGACAAGAGAGACAAAACAAGGAACGGAAAACATCCAGAAGCGGTGTGGGGAGGAAGGATGTTTCCAGAGAGGGTACCCCATCCACCACCCCCTGGGCTCTGCTCATACCTCATCCACAATCAGTTAATGACTGGCCTCAACCAGCCACCCACAAGAAGAAGGGATTTCCTGTAGCCCCACTTGTGGCTGGGGTCCATGGGTGCTGGGCAGGGGTGGACCCCTGGACAAAGCCAAGGTGGAGAAATGGGTGCTGGGAGCGCCTAGCAGTTCTCCTCTCTGACCCCTGGTTCTCCTGGGCTTGCTGTCCTGTCTGTGGTTTAAAAACAATGGCTATCTCCGCCCTTCCCTGAGGCCCATCCACACTTCACCCTGCTGGAATCCGGCTTCCATCCCCCCACCCCCGCCCTTAACTCTTCCTCGCACCAGGGTTATCAGTGCCCTGCTTGGTCTAAGTCCGATGGGCCTCTTGGGCCTTATCTTGCCCTGCCCTACTGGCCACTCGTCCCCCTTGGCGTCCCGGCCACGTCGGCGGGTGGGTGCTCTCGCCCGCCTCGGCCCCGCGCTCCGCATGCCCGGCTCCTTGCCGGCGGCCGCCTTCAGCCTCCTCGCCAGCACCGGCCCTCGGCGATCTCTCCCACTTCCACGGGCTTTGCGCCACAGTGACCGCCATCAACGCCCCCTGGGGCTCGCCGCTTTCTCCACCTGTTCCCTCTTTCGACTTCTGGGAAATCATAGCCCTAATTCTTGGAGAATCCAAGTGTTTTTTCTCTAAAACCCCAGGGTTGCGAAATCGCAGCAGTCGCAGGGGAGAAGCCAAGTCCCGAAGCAGGGCTGGGGGTGCTGCGCGGGTGGCACCCGTCGGGCCGCGCTCCCTGGGGGAAACGTCCCCACTGCCCTCCCCCGCTCCCCACACGCGTCCCTCACCCCCGCCCCGGGCCAGACAGCCCCGGCCCCGCGCCACGGAGGCGCCGCCCAGTCCCGGCACCGAGCCGGGGCAGCGGGGAGGTGGGGAGGGGGCCGAGGGCTGCGGGGAGCGCGGAGAGGGCGCGGCCGAGCCGGGACCCGGGCTCCCTCCAGCCGGCCGTCCCGGGGGCGGAGGGGAGGGGCCCACCACGGCCTTATTTCCGCGAGCGCGGGCGCCGCCCGCTCCGAGCCCGGGTCCGTCGAGCGCCGCGCCAGCCCGCCCGCGTCCATGCAGCCCCGCCGGGAACCGCCGCCCGCGCCCCTGCCGGGGGGCCAGCGCCCCGGCGCCCAGCTGCTCGCGCTGCTGCTGTTGCTCGCCCTCCAGGGGGCGGCGGCGGCGGGGCCCGAGGACCCCGGGCGGCCGCAGGACGCGGGGCTCTCTCGCGGGCTCCTGCAGCAGGCGGCGCGCGCGGCGCTGCACTTCGTCAACTTCCGCGCCGGCTCGCCCAGCGCGCTGCGAGTGCTGGCCGCCGTGCAGGAGGGCCGCGCGTGGGTGAGTGCGGGAGCCACGCGCCGGGGCACACGCCGGGGCGGCCGCGCACTTCGCTGGACCGTGACTCCTGGGCCCGCCCAGTGGCGGATCCGCCGGGGAGACTGAAGCGCACGACTCCGGGAAGATCCCGGCTGGTGCCTCAGCGACCCCGAGGTGTCCAGGGCGTGGGAGGGACGCATCGGTGCGCAGAATCTGCGGAAAGCTGGCTCGTTCCTTCCGGCAGTTAACGAAGCTGTAGATTTTTCACAGGGGAGCGCTCTTGACAGCTCCCAAAGCTGGGAGAGAGAGACATGGGGAAGTTGAGGAACGGGCCCAAAGGGCAACACTTAATCCTGTGTGAGAGTACCCAGAGTTTGCTGCTACGGGGTTGCTTACTGTGGGCGCGACCCACCAGTAGCTCCAGCCGAAGTCTTGGGCAGGATTTCCAAAATCTAAACAAGTTCCCACACCGTACCGCAGACGAGTGTCTCTTGTTAATTGCAGGCCACGTGCAGGGGCTTCAGGATAAGATGGTTGGAATCTACACGTAGGCCTGGGTGGGAACCTTCTAAGGCTGGCGTCCGCTTTAATCTAGTTGGAGTGAGTGAACCCGGGGCTCAGTTTTTTTTGTGAACTGAGTGGATGAGAAATTTACGGCCCGTTATTTGGTCCCCGATTTCAAGGCAGGTATCCTCTTGTGAGTGTGAAACTACATTTCTTTCATCAAATAGATTACAAGCATTGCAGAACTACATTGTCCATCCCCAAAGTTGCTCCTTCTGGCAGCCCCCAAATACTCCACAAAGCCTGCAGACACATACCCTTAAAAAATCTAGAATTGACTACGGCATGTAAATAGGTGGAGTTTTAAAGTGTGGCAGTAGGATTTTCATTTGAGTGTCCTAGGCCTGGTATCAGACACGGCAGCAAAGGCCTTTTGGAAGCTCGGCCTTGGTTCTTGAAAGATATATTCTTGCACCCAGCATGGCTAAATTTATTTAATGATTGAATCAGATTGTTCCCAGAGAAAATCGATCTCTTCTTGTCACCTTTTTAACAATGCTTGCTGTCTTCAGGGACAAAAAAGTTCAGTTTTACTAGTCCAACAGAGATGTGAGGCAATAGAGCTTGAGAACTTTCTATCAAGGTCAGAGAGGACACCTCCCAGTGTCCAAAGAGGGTATTCCTGAAGATTTGCTCCCCATTATCATGGAGAGGAATCCCTACAGAAAACCAAGCTCAGATTTCCAAAGTACACCAGTTTTCAATTCCAGGGATTTTTTTTTCCTTCCATCCAAGATGGTAAAAATAATAATAATAATAATAATCAAATGCATTTCATGCATTTAGTCACCTGCTTGGAAAAAAAATAAAATCCTTGGCATCTTTTCATAAAATGATCAAACTAGCTCTCAAAGCCCAAGTAAGTAAAAATTCTCTTACTCTTCCGTTACTGTTTTTTATCTTCAATAGTATAATGTTCCTGAATTTTAAAGAGATCCTCCCTTACCATTATAACATCTGAGGACCAGTCTTGAGCACTTACTGTATGCCAGGCACTGGGCTAGATGTTGTGGCCTTAATTCAGATTTGGGGTAGAGTCATTAGGGAAGGCCTCTTTGATATTCATTCAGTTTGGAAGCACTCAGCTACCTGAATGAGGAGCACAGACACAGCCTTCGTGGAGCTTTCAGTGTGGTGACAGGAAATTTCTGCTTCAATCATGAGAGCAGTCGTAGCATTGGCAAGAAGTAAAAAATGCTAGATCCCCAAAACTCGAGTTTGCACTGTTAGTCCAATGCATTCATTGTCAGGCTGAGTGCTCCGTTGCTCCACAGCGTCTGCCATTCATCTGGGTAAGAGAAGTATAGCTCCTGGGGATCCCTCCCCATGCTAGGGGTCAGCGTGCACGCCTTTGTAAAATGAGAGCCTGGGGCTAAGTCAGGGTTTTTCAAACTAAGGGCCCACTAGTGGTTATGAAATCAATTTAGTAGGGTCCGATTGTTTAATCTTTTTGTGTGAAGTAGTTTAGAATATAAACTATTAGAGTTCATTGCAAAAGCAAGGGTAAGTGGTGTCTAAAAATGTTTCAAATATATACGCATGAACTAAGTCATAATGAGAAAAGCAATTCTTACTTTGAGTTGCAAGTTAAAAAGTTTTGAAAGCCAGTGGACGAAATGATGTTTAAAACCTCATCCGACTCTGACGTTCCTTGGTTTCCTTGATTCTGTGATTTCTTGCCTCTGCAATAACTCCTCATTTTAGAAACACTATTGCCCTCTAGTGGTAGAAGGCAGCAATAGCTGTGGTGGTAAATGCAGCGAAGAATTAAGGAAGTGGAGTGGAGTGGAGGGAGTGTTTTGTTTTGTTCATAATTGTAGGGAGAGATCACAGACCATGGCTTGTGTTCCCTCCCTGCCCCCGCCTGATGCCATCTCTTTCCTGGCCTTACACTACCCTTCCACGACCAATGAGGCTTTTACTTTTCTGCTATCACAGGCACAGTTGCAGTGATGGGAGATTCTGGATGGCGTTGAGGGTTCTTATGCTGCCCAGGGTATCCTGAATCAGTCTTGCAATGTTTCCCTAGTCCCGACTATTCGAGGCTGCCCCTTACTCTGAGACAAGTCTCCTCTTGCCACTCAGCAAGTTCTGGGGACCACTGGCCCCCACCTGGCGATGTCAGTGAGAGGCCAGCCCTTTACTAACATTTAGAGAGACTGGCTGAAGTCTTCACATGCATGCACTTCATGGGAAAGTCAGCTTATTTGGGAATCGGCTTTTGTTTGAGGATTGGTCGCTTAAGGTGAATGCCCTCTGACCAGGCCAGGACCAGCGGTTAGAAACATACAGTTGACCAAAGTGCAGGGGGCGGGAAGGAGTTGCGCCCATACCTTAATTACTTCGACTTAAATTAAAATGCATAAGTGTAAACTTATCACCTGTATTTTGATATAGGGCCAAGGCTGTTTAATTGGAGCTTCTTACAGTCTTTCTAGCAAAAAAACAACACGCCCATAGGGCATCATTTGTGATTTCCATTTTGGTTTCCTTATAGTGGAGTGAACACTTGCAAAGAACACAGTGCATAATCCTCCGCTTTTATTTTTATTTTTTTTCCTTTTTCTTACCCAATCTTAACTCATCCACACCCAATTCAGCAGCAAAAGTTTTAGAGACTTGACTTCATCAATTCTTATAACGCTTTATAAATGCTTTATAAAGCATTTAACTTGGATTTTGTGGACATGACCTCTTCATTTGTACCCACTCTTCTCCGGTTTACATAACATTTATTTATGTAATTTGTACCAAGTACCCCCATGGTAAGAAAGTCTGGGAGCAAATCAGCTGACTTTGGGTAAATACCAGGCCAGCCCCAGTGCAGGCCACCAGGCAGGAGCCTGTGCACTTCCAGGGTCAGGCTACCGCGAGGCTGACAGCACAAACAGAGCTTGTCCGCTGGGCCACAGAGTGGTTAGGAGAGCACTCACTCTACTGAGAACAGCTTTATTCCTTTATCACTCTTCAATCTATAAAGCACTTCAATACAATATAATCCCTCTAATTACTGCTCTTCTTGAAGTCTTCTCTCCATTAATATCAATAATTCAGAGGTGATCGTTCAGGAGAATAGGAAAGCAAAACATTAAGTAGGTCATAGAAACAAAAACTGGAGAATTAAAAAGGCCACAATGAGTATGGAGGGAGAAGATAAGGAATAAAATAGTAAAGTGAAATAATCTTAATTTTCATGTAAGGAAAGCTCCTAAGTGCTTTTATAGCCATCATGAAAGAACAGCAGGGAGGGGATATTTGCAAGAACTAGTCCTTCTTTGGCACCCTCACAGTACCCCGAGGATGAAACATAACACTCCTGAAAGCACAGAACAAAAAGGCACAAACCCTCCTTCCCGGGCACTGCTCATGCTCAAAGAGCACAGTGTACCACGGTCTCTGCCCCGCTGCCCACCACAGCACCCCTTGGTCTGCAGGCTCTGATTGCGTAGTCTGGGTCTAGCATGGGGCAGGAAAGGCCACCAGGCCTTAGGGTTAAAACTTTGACTTTGGCCTCCTTGGAACTGTGTCCTAATCACCCAAGCTTGCTGCACCCAGAAGAGCTGGCAAGTTGGAATGTTTTTTACCATCTTGTAATAAATCATTTTTAAACCACAAACTTTTTTTTTTTACCATCCCACAACATTTTCCACTTGGTTTTCTACATGTGGAGTCATAGGCAACGATGCATGTAACCACAGGGCATTAGTCATGCCCCAAATCAAGACCATTAGTGCTGTGTCGTGATTGTTACCCATGAGGAATCTGGCTTGGCTGCAAACTCTTCCTTTAAGAACCTGGG
Organism: Indri indri; assembly: GCA_004363605.1. Classification (NCBI taxonomy): domain Eukaryota; kingdom Metazoa; phylum Chordata; class Mammalia; order Primates; family Indriidae; genus Indri; species Indri indri. The sequence continues at coordinate 15,975 of RJWJ010029163.1, forward strand.
TTGTTCTGCTGGGGATTGAATGTAAATAATCAGCCCTAAAATGAATGTATTATGAGGCATGGAATGTTAAATACTCTCTCTCTCTCTCTCTCTCATTCACTCTCTCCCCCCCATATCCAACCTGACCCTTGATCTCACTTTCTGTTAAGCAATGAGTCACCCCAGGATGTATCAATACTTTACAGCCTTGGCATTTATTTGCCCTTGTGATGGTGCCTCCATTGAAGGGTATGTTACACAGACAGTCCCACCACGGCTAGGGGATAGCAGCCATAACAAGTCTCTGGGCCGCTTGTTGGGTTGTTCAGCATGTCTCTAGCCAGTAAAGTCGAATTCTGAAAGGGAGTCTTGTACCACAGCTGTGTACAAGAGGTATGTGAATCGTGGTCATCCCCAGGGCACATGTCTACACAGAACATGACATTAAGGATCACAAATAAGTCTGTATCTGCACTGCATCCTAGCACTGCTGTAACAAATCACCACAAACTTAGTGGGTTAAAATAACACACATTTATTCACTGCCAGTTCTGGAGGTCAGAAGCCCAAAATAGGTCTCACTGGGCTAAAATCGAGGTGTCAGCAGACAGGGCTTTGTTCCTTCCGGAGGCTCCAGGGGTGAATTCTTTGCCTTGTCTTTTCCAGCTTCTAGGGGCTGCCTGTGCTCCTAGCTCATGGCTCCATCCTCCATCTCCAAAGGCAGCAGTGTAGACCTTCTGGTTGTGACACTACTGTCTCCTTCTTATAAGGACCCTGTGATGACACTGGGCTCACCAGGATAACCCGGGATAATCTCCCCGTCTCAGGACCTTTAACTTAATCACATTGGCATGATCCCTTTTGCCATGTAAAATAACATTCATGGGTCCAGGGGGATTAAGAAGTGGACGTCTTTGGGGGTTGAGGAGTCTTATTCAGCCCACCACCCCCCACTCCCAGGGCAACTGTGAGCTCCTGCAGGTACCTACCACACTGCCTGACACGTGCCAGCCCCCAGGAAATGTCAGCTCCTGCTCCCACCTCTTGTCTCGCTGATGTCCACAGCCTTGGTGGTCTCACATGTAAACCCGCCTGGCCTCCATGCCCCACCTTGGTACTTGACTGTATGCTGCTTTGTCCTGGCTCTTGAACGACCAACTTTGTTTCCACTCTGCACGTGTGTCTGCTTCTCCCAAGTTAGATGATAAGCTTCTGCAGGGTGCCAGGTGTCACTTCTCTGTCTCCTCCATTGCACCAGCATAGGGCCTGCTAGAGACAAATATTAAATATTTGTTAAATGAAATGAAGGCAGCCGGAGGGTGTGGTACCACTGGGGCATCTGGAACAGGAGGCCAGGCCAGGCCCCACCCACTCCCGTGTCTTTCTCACAATCGGCTTTTTCTAGTGACCCCACCTGAGCCCAGAGGGGAACCGGAGAGGGCACCTGCCTCTGGCCATTTCCACTCTGACTCCCTACTCCAGGTCAGGAACTCGGTACCCAGAGTCGGCTGAGCGGGAATTACGCACAGTATTCCACCTCTTTCTCTCCACTGCTCCTTAGCCTGGTGAAGCGAGTAGCTTCATCAGCTGGGGCCTGCTCCGAAGGTGCCTGACTTTCATTCCACAAACTGTGTTCCCTCTGTCGGGCCTTGCCTGGGAGAAGGAAAATGCAATAAGATGATTCCAGGGTATAATGCAATATACTGATGCTATCTCTGTCTAGAACATGAGAACAGCACGGCAATTTTTATTCACAAATGAGTTGTTTATTTGTCTCCCACTAAGCCTGACTCATAAAAGTAACCTTATAAAATGAAGTTTACTGTTACTGGAATAGCATGACATTTATGCTTTCTTACCAAATTTGAAGGCTGGAGGGGACATTTAGAAGCCGAGTCTGTCAGACCAGAGTCGCAGGGTGCGTGGGAGGGAAGATTTGAATCACCTGTAAGCTCTGGACAAAGTAAACTTGTCCTCGCCCACCTCCCCCCTCCAGCCTGAAACATGAAGTTTAAAGCTGTCACAACTTGATCTAAGGCAACAGGAAGGGACCAGCACTTAGCCACCAGCAACAGTGGCAGAGAAGGGGAAACAGGGGGTCCTCCCGGAAGTACAGGGCTCCCTTTCTGCAGCTTAGCTCCCACCAGAATCATGTCTTTGGAGACTCGTCCTTGTGACAGCCACAGCAAGGTTTCTCAAGGACGCGTGCCTGCTCTTTTATTTGCTCCAAGTTTTTGTTTTGTTTTGAATGAGTTTAAAGGGGGTGTTATGTTTTTAAAATGTGCTCTGAGAATAAATAAATACCTATTGTCTATCCCTCATCAAGTTCCTCAGGTTTATTTCTAGTGCGCTCAATATTTCAATGACTTTACTACATCTTTCAAATAGTGGAAAATATTCAAATATTTCAATATTTCAAATTGACTTCACCTAATATTTAAAAAAATAAAAATTTTGTAGTATCTAATACAAAGATAGTACAGACACATAGTAGAGGAAACATCTTTGATCCATTAATAGGAAAACAAAGCTTTGTGTTTTACGGCAAACAGCTTTTACTGACTGTAGAGTTGCTATTAGAATGTGCAGTTTTAACTGCTTTTTTTATTTTTATTTTTTGATCAGAGAGGCCACACTGGGAACAGTTTTACCTTCTTGATGAATATATAAACATTATAAAGCAAAGTAGCTATCTATGTAACAGGAAGCAAGGAGTGAATTTTCTTTAAAAATTATTTTAGTCCAGACTGCCTTCTCCAAATGTTGCTTCTTGGAAAATGGCACATACTGTGTGGCCATGGAGTGTGTCAGTTGCACCCACTGAAGTGGAGGGCAGACCTCCCACCTTGACTTTCTAAGGCATCATAACCTGGTTCGCCAAAGACTCCAGGTCCCTGAGTCGGCCACACTTTGGGATAACACCCCTCTATTTCGTTTGGTCCTGATGACACCCTCAAGACTTTGGAGACGTCCGGACCCTGTGGCTCACACCTGTAATCCTAACCAATTTGGGAGGTGGAGGCGGGAGGATCACTTGAGGTCAGGAGTTCAAGACCACCCTGAGCAAGAGTGAGACCATAGTCTCTACCAATAGAAAAAAAATATTAGTCAGGCATGGTAGTGTATGCCTGTAGTCCCCACTCCTCGGGAGGCTGAGGCAGGAGGATCGCTTGAGCCCAGGAGTTTGAGGTTGCTATGATCTGTGATGATGCCACTGCACTCTAGCCAGGGCAACAGAGGGAGACTCTGTCTCAAAAAAAAAAAAATACTTTGGAGGAATTGTGGTCTTGTGATCATTTAGTAGTTCTGCTGTATCCTAGTGACTGTTACCTGAGCCTTTTGTCACCTTCTACCCCTCCCTCAGAACATCACTGGTTCCACTCAGCAGCTAGAGAGACGTTCTCAAAGGGTGGTCCCTGGCCCAGCAGGATCAGTGTCACCTGGAACTTGTTAAAATGCAAGTTCTCAAGCCCCACCCCAGATCTCCTGAATGAAAACTCTGGTGTGGCCAGCACACTGTGTCTTAGCAAGCCCTCTAGGGGATTCTGCGGCACGTTCAAGTATGAGACCCATTGCTCTAGAATAAAGTCCATATAAGAGACCTTCTCTAATCTGGCCCCCGTCCACCACTGTAACGTCAACCCTAGTGTACCCCAGCATTAATTTGCTAATCTCCCCAAGCTGGGATGCTCACGTCCATGCCCTGGCCCACAACCTGCCTTTTCCAGGGCACCCTCTCCCTTTTTCTCAGGGTATCTCAGTCCTAACCCTCCCTGAAGAGTTCCTGCACTGGGTTATGTTTCCATTGAAGCCTCCCCTGAAAGGGTCGGCATCCGGGCCTCCTTCTAAAGACTGATACCTTTACCTCCATGCTGTTATGGGTGGCGTTGTGTTCTCCACAAAGATGGTGAAGTCCTAACCCTCCGTGCCTGTGAAGGTGACCTTATTTGAGTTTTCGCAGATGTAATCAAGTCAAGATGAGGTCAGGCTGGATGAGCATGGGCCCTAAATCCAATGACTGGTGTGCTTACAAGAAGCTGTGGAAAGACACAGACAGACGTGGAGGGAAGAACACCATTTAAAGACAGAGGCAGAGATGGAAGTGGGGCAGTTGCAAGCCAGGGAATGCCAAGGATTGACAGCTGCCACCCGAAACTGGGAAGGGGCAAGGAAGGACTCCACCCAGAGTCTCAGAGGAAGCGGGGCCCTGCTGACACCTTGATATGAGACTTCTAGGCTCCAGAACTGTGAAAGAATAAATATCTGTTGTTTTAAACCGCAGACATTTTAGCACAGTCTGTGGTGCTTTGTTTAGCAGCCTAGCAAACTAATACACATGCTCTTCCTGGCGCCTGGCAGTTTCCCTTCCAAAAGGTTTGGGGTGGTTCTTGTCTGCGGGGACCTTGGTTACAAGCACAGTGCAAGAGCATCCAGGCTAACAATTCTCTCTCTCTCTCACACACACACACACACACACACACACACCAGTAGCCAACTTTCTTTTTGCCTTTGTGTAGAGAGGTTGCTGGGCTCTGTTTGTGCAACCTCTGTGCAGGGTTAGGGAAGAGCAGTGGCTCCAGAGGCCAGCTTCGCTGCTTACTAGCTCCGTGACTCCAGCCAATTCCTTAACTTGGGCAAGTGCCTCAGTTTCTTCATTCTTAAAATGGGGATAAGTAATACGTACCTCAAAGGGCTTCTGTGATATAATAAGTTAACACCTGGGCACTGTGTCAAGTGAGGCACATAATAAGAGTACGGTGTGTGTGTGTGTGTGTGTGTGTGTGTGTGTGTGTGTGTGTGCGCGCGCGCGCGCGCGCGCGCGCGCGCACGGTAGCTTTTATCATGATTCCCTCCCAGTGGTAGCAGGATGCTTTATATGTAAGCACTGAA
>RJWJ010029164.1:0-20840 GCA_004363605.1 Indri indri
CTAGGAAAACTTATAAGAGAACTTAGTTCACTCACTTAGAACCTGCTTTCTTAAATACTTGTAAGTAAAATGGGTTTCTATAAACTATTCTTTCCAAGGCTTTATCAATAATAACTATTTATAGGCCAGGTACAGTGGCTCATGCCTATAATCCCAGGACTTTGAGGCCAAGATGAGAGGATTGCTTGAGGCCAGGAGTTCGAAGCTGGCCTAGGCAACATATCGAGCCCTCATCTCTACAAAAAATTTTTTAAAAATAAGCAGGGCATGGTGGTGTGCACCTGTAGTCCTAGCTACTCTGGAGGCAGAGGCAGGAGGATCGCTTGAGCCCAGGAATTCTAGGCTGAGGTGAGTTATGATAGTACCACTGCACTCCAGCCTGGGCAGCAGAGTGAGACCCTGTCTCTAAATAATAATAATAATAATTATTATTATTACTATTTATTCCTGGTCCTTTAGTAACTCCAGCTTTAAAAGGAACATTTCCTGTAATACAAACCTTAGCCCTACTTATGTCATCAAATACAGTAAATGAGCCCTTTTGACTTGAGAATGAGGAGTTTAGAGGCAGCTGCTAGTTGAAATGAAACTTTTTGCTCAGAACAATCAAAACTCAGCTCTCTTGCCCCTTGATCTGCTTTGCTGAGCTTTTTAGTGATTGCTGGGGTGTAGTATTTACAGAAAAGTTTAGTAAAATGTAGGGGGTGACCTGCCCTTTCACGTTGGGGTGCCTGTGCGGTCAGTCGCTGTGAATAATCCTCTTTTAATCACAGTCTAAACATGGTCCTAAAACAAGATGTTTGTGCCAAAGGGAATTCCAGGAGGCATTACCCCGATGGTTGAGGGGTGTGGGGGGAGCAGGGATGAGTGGGTTAAATAATAGAATCGTCGGCCCCACTGAGTTTGAGCCAGTTGGGGGTGGGGTACACTTTTGTTGCTTTGGATTACCAAAGAATGAATTGAAACTTCACTTTTCCTTTAATAAGCATCTTATTCTAATAGCATTTTTGCCATTTAAACTATAAAGAATGTGGTCATGTGTTCTCCTTACCATCAATGCAATCACATTTGGGTTTCTTAAAATAAACTTTTTATTTTGAGATAATTTTAGATGTACATAAAAGCTGCAAGCATAGTACAGAGCATTCCACCTATCACCTGACTTTTCCGATATTAACATCTTCCATTGGTGTGGTACATTCGTCACAACTGATGAACTAATACCGATACACTGTTATTAACAAATATCAATACTTTATTGAGATTGCCTTAGTTTTTGCCTAATGTCCTACATCCTTTTTTCTGTTCCAGGGTCTGGATGGGACACCACTTTGCATTTAATTGGACTTGTTTTTGCATCAGCATCAAAAAGTCATTTTTTTTTTTCTGTTAAGTGAAACCATCAAATTAAAATTAAGAAAATGTGTTTCTTTTTGGAGGGTGCAAAGTTGTAGACTTATACACACCTTTGGCAGGAAAACCATTTATATGGTCAACTAATACTGTCTTTCCAAATTTGGATTGTGTGACTCCAGCTAAACACACTTTTTAAAGGAGGGAGAACACACATACCAAAAGGACCCCTTAGAGATACTGAAGTTGGTGGGGAGAAGTGGCAGAGACTTGAGTTCTACTGTGCCTCTGCCCTTAGGAGAAAGAATGTTCTGAAATCTCACCTAGGCTGTCTGATTAATTGAAGGAAAGTTGCTCAGCCTCAGTTTCCCATTCTGTCACAAGCAGATATTGATAATTCCATGTAGGGTTGTAGTAAAAGTCAGATGCAAAGTAAATAAAAGCATTAGCATTATGCCCAGCATACTATTATGTAGCCTTTATTATTATTATTATTTTTTATCTAAATAAGGGAAAGAGGCATTTTAGAAATGCTTTGCTTGCCAGCTACTTGTTTCAACTTATTGCCTCTGAGTAAAATCATTTCCTACCACATCCCTGTCCATAAATGTGCGCTAGCAATGTTCCTCCCTCTGCTCTCTCTCTCATGTCTTTCTTGAAACAATATGGTATATTATTTCCTCATCCTACCCGATAAAAATCATACCATCCTTCAGAGCTTTAGGCGAATTTCACCACAGAGCCTTCCTTGATGCTCTCAGCGATGGTGAAAGGGGGTGGGTTTTGGAGCCAAGGATAACCAGAAAGATCTCTGAGTCTGTTTCCTCATCTGTAAAATGGGTTTAAAAATAGTCATAGTGCGGAATAAAGAAAATCAGGTGTGTAAAATGCTAATTACTGCATCTAGCACAGAGCATGCTCCTCCAAAAATAATTACAATGAGATAGTTTACCTTCTAGATAGTGATGATGAGAATGGAAAAAAAAGAGCAGAAACTCTGTTAAGGACATACACACGGGGGCAGGTCTGGGCTGTTGATTCGTTGTATTGTGTGGAAGAGAGAGGCAGGGGTTAGGAGTGGTACTCAGGTCTCTAAATTTTGAGCAAGAGACATAAAGTCATTCGTGGAGTTAGGAGCAAGAGTCATTTTGCTTTGTTTGAATGTGTTGTTGCCACTAGAGAACATGGCACTTGGTCCTGAACATTTGGAATTTAACAAGTTTTTGGGACACCAGAGGACAGATGTCCAAAGACTGTTGACTATCTGGGTCTGGAGCTGAAAATAAAGATCTCTGAGTGGCAGATTGGGGTTCACCATCATCCAGGTAGGGGTTAATTGAAACCAGAAAGGAGAGAAGATTACCCAGGTATCTCATAGAGAAAGCAGCGGCAAGGGCTAAGGATAGAACCTTGAGGAACAGCAACGTTTAAGGGAAATCCAGAGAATGAGGTCCAAGGATGAGGCTTAGACATCTCCAAGGGGCTGAGCAACAAAGGGCAGTAGCTAGAGAGGAACCAAAGGGGAAACTCTTTCTGGGTATGTTTGAGGCGCAGGGTAGAGCTGATGCTGTTTGATGCTGATGAGAAGGTGCCAGTGGGAAGGACAGGCTGTAGTGCAGAGAAGGGACCACAGAAGGGAAGAGTTGAGAAAGGAGAGGTGACATGAAGACCTGTGGGAGGCACAGATGTGGCTGCAGCTGAATTTTTAGGTGGGTGGTAGGAACTTGGCCTGACCATTTCCTCCCATTTCTCACCGCAGTAGTTTGTATGTTTAGATGAGTGGTTCTCAAAGTGAGATCTGGGGACCCCTGGAAGTCCCCTAGGCCCTTCCATAATTGTACAGTGGATCTATCCAGAGACTACACATGTGATGATGTCTCCTCTGACGGCTGTGAATGGAATGTGTGCTTGTATCTTCTTGTGTTTCCTAGGATTTTCTAAGGAAGTAGATTTAGATTTGTGTGCAGTTTTAGGGATTCACTCAGTTTTTTCTTGGTATTTCTACTGTGCTCTTACTTGCTCTCTTCAGTTATACCTGCTATAACATCAGTGACCCCCCCATTATCTAATAAATTATTATTTTGAAATTCCCAAGTTTTTTTGAGTCTATACAGAAATACAAGCAGTAAGTACATTTTGGTATCTTGTTTAGCAATAACATAGTATTTTTAAAATTTTTAAAAAATGTTCTACACTTCAAGATTTTACCAAAAACTGCTACAATTTTAGAATTTTATATTTTATTTGAAAGTAAGAGAAAATTTATTTGTCATATATAGTCATCTCTCTGTATCTGTGGGTTCCACATTCATCAATTCAACCAACTGTGGATTGAAAATACTCAAAAAAGAAATTTCATTTGTACTGAACATGTACAGACTTTTTTCCTTGTTATTATTCCCTAAACAATACAGTGTAACAGCTATTTACTTAGCATGCACATTATATTAGGTATTATAAGTAATCTGGAGATGATTTAAAGTATATGGGAGGATGTGAATAAATTGTATGCAAATACTATGCCATTTAAAAAATATCAGAGACTTGAGCACCTGAGGATTTCAGTGTCTGAGGAAGGTACTGGAACCAATTCCTCATGGATACCGAGGGATGACTGAACCTTTCTTATATTTAAGGATGGATTGTTGGCTTTTAAAAAGTAGGCTAGAAGTGGTAGCCTTTCTCAATTCATAGCTGCACTGTGTACTTTTAAAGATGCTAAAAAAGATGAAAATGACATATTAGAGACTTCTCTGACTCATGGATGGGAGAAATATTTTTTTTAAAAAAACCCTGGATACAACTATAAGTAAGAAAAATAATAAGTCAAAAGTTTTCTTTACCCTCAGATTTATTGATGTTAATAATTTACCCTTATTGTCTTATATAAGAGATCATTTTTGGAAAGTATTGTGCTTCCAGTTAAGCTGCAGTATCATTCCGAAGCCAATCATTCAGAGTTTAAAGGAAGGAATTAAATTGAACTTTTTATACATAGACATGATGTTCTGCTTAAAAATTAAAAAACTGTTACAACCTTTGAGACTAGAAATGAAAAAGCCACTAAAGTGTCTTACAGAGTAACTTATCATATTGCATTGGCTCAGTAGCTAAGAGGCTAATAAAGCCCTGTACAGTTACACGGGTTAGCCACATGCTGGATATATCGTTAGCTAAAGAAATCATGACAATGCCACTTTCCAATGATATAGTAACTCAACAAAGACTGAGTTAATAAGTCATCTGCAAAATTATACTTTTGCTTTGAAAATGGGCAAATATGCAGAAGTGGATGGACTTTCTATTCTGCTTGTATTCATTTAGTGCTTGCACCAACTAATCATCCAAGAAGAGCTGCTTTTATATGAATGCTTGGCAACGGACACAAGTGTTGCTGAAATAGTTAAAGTGTTGATGTCCTTTTCAAATCTGGTTTATCATGGAACAACTGTCTTGACATTTTTGTTGATAGTGCAAAACCAATGATTGATAAAAGTGCTACTGTATCTTAAAACAAATCAGGGCAGCGGCACCAAACTGTACTCGTGGTCGTGGCATTGTCTATGAACCCGTGCTTAGCCCACTTACAGGCAGTTTCACTTAAGAATGTGCTTAATGAGGCAATAAAAATCATTAATGTCATTATATCTCAAACCTTGAATATATATAATATAAAACTCTTTTAATATTCTATATAATGAAATGGGAAGTGTTCATAAAATATTTCTACTGCACACTGAAGTGTGATGTTGTCTCAAAGAAAATCACTTGTACAATTGTTTGAACTCCATTTTTACCTGAAAAAATGACTGATAAATTATGGTTTCTCAGAGTTGGGTATCTCATAAACATTTTCTCAAAAATAAAGTGAGCCCATCAGTTGAAAAAAACTGATAACATCTTCCTTCCTTCATAATAAAATTAGAGCTTTTAAATAAAAATTCGAATTTTAGAAAACTTGAATCTGTCACCATAAGCTTGACAGCTTCTCAATACTTAAAGACTTTTATGATGACATGGGTGGTGATATTAACAAATGTGATGCTTAATGATGTATGAAAAAGGTCAACATTTAGAATGTCTGCATGACTCAGTGAACCAATATTTTGCAAGTGACCAAATGCATCATGTTACAAAATCATACATGGGTAAAAATACCCATTCAAAGTGCAAGACAGACCAATGGATTTTAATGTAACAGAGTGGAAAAGTTCATTGACAGGATTTTAGATTTCACCTTGCAACTGATCTTTGAAAAACTACTATGTGTCAAGTTTTGCTGCTATATCAAAGAACAGCCACAATCATCTAAAAAGAGCAATACGAATATTTCTTCTTTTCCGACTGCATATCAGTATAAAGCCGAATTTTCTTCATATCAAAACATATCGCAAAAGTAGATAGAAGATGCAGCCATTGTCTATTAAGCCAGTCATTAAAGAGATTTGCAGAAATGTAAAACAGTACCACTCTTCTCACTAATTTTTTTTTTTTTTTTTTTTTTTTTTTGAGACAGAGTCTCACTCTCTTGCCTGGGGCGAGTGCTGTGGCGTCAGCCTAGCTCACAGCAACCTCAAATTCCTGGGCTCAAGCGATCCCACTGCCTCAGCCTCCTGAGTAGCTGGGACTACAGACATGTGCCACCATGCCCGGCTAATTTTTTCTATGTATATTTTTAGCTGTCCAATTAATTTCTTTCTATTTTTGGTAGAGATGGGGTCTCGCTCTTGCTCAGGCTGGTCTCGAACTCCTGAGCTCAGAACGATCCGCCCACCTCGGCCTCCCAGAGTGCTAGGATTACAGGCGTGAGCCACCGCTCCCGGCCCTCACTAATTTTTTGTTTTGTAATATATACTTATTTGTCATAAAATATGATTATATTGATATTTAATGGATTTATTGTTTTTAAATAGTAAATACTTAAAATTTTCTCAATCTTAATTTTTTATACAGTAAATATCAACAGATAAGAACCACAGAAACAAAAAATCTTTTAGGCCTTCAATGATTTTTAAGAACATAAATGGATTTTAACAACAAAATTTAAGGATCACTGATTTAGACCACAGGGAGGAGGTCTGGTAGTGGGTAGGAGTTTTAGAAGCATGAGAATGATTTTAGATAGCCATTGATATTTTATTTTTTCTCATAACTGCAGAATATTAAAACATATAAAGCTCTATTAGGCAGTTCCCATTGGTTGAGTTTTGGTTAAATGGGTTTTTAACCAGTTTAGTCAAGGGAGTAGAATAGTGATGAAACTGAATTTGAATTCTGGCTGGATGAACATAAGCTATCACCATAACTCTCAGCCTCAATTTTTGCATCTGTAATATGGGTATAATATCATCTACCTTAGAGGGGTTACTCTTAGGATAAAACTCATGTAAATTTTGCTAAAGTGTGTTCTGAGGACCAACAGAGTTGGCAATGCCAAATACCCAGAGCTCCAAATCATGATCTGCATTTTAATGAGATTCCCAAGTGGACCCTATGCACAGTAGAGTAGCAAGTAGTGCAGATAAAATGTACCTAGCAGAATGCCTGTCATGAAATAGGTGTTCAATAAAAATTGTCTTTCTTTTTACTATTTATTATTATTTGGCTTTGCTATGACTATTTCAGTCTTTTGGACTAAAATTATTGGTTCGATTTTTAAAATTTGTTATTTATTTTTTTCAGAGACAGGTTTCACTCTTGTTGCCCAGGCTGGAATACAGTGATGCATCATAGTTCACTGCAGCCTCAAACTCCTGGGTTCAAGCGATCCTCCTGCCTCAGCCTCCTGAGTAGCTGAGACTACAGGTGCATGCCACCATGCCCAGTTAATTTTTTTAAAATTTCTTATACAGACAGAGTCTCACTATATTGCCCAGGCTGGTCTTGAACTCCCGGCCTCAAGCAATACTCCAGCCTTGGCCTCCCAAAGTCATAGGATTACAGGCATGAGCCACTGTGCCTGGCCTGGTTTGATTTTCAAAAACACATCTGACCTGTTACTTTAGTCTCTTTCTTTTTCTTTTTCATTGGCCTAAGTAATCCTTCCATTCTTTTGAAAGGGTTATAACTTCTAGACCTATGGTCTAGACTCTAGAGCATCTCTGCTCTTACAGACTACTTTTTAATTCATTTATCCACTCAAGACATATCAAACAACCAATGTGTGTAAGGGACTGCATGACACTAGGGGAACAGCGTATGAAATGATCATGGTCCTCACCCTTGTAGTGTTCAGCTGAAAGAGGTACTAAAATAATGAACCAAAACATAATATTTGCAGTTCCCAAGAAGTAAGACTTTGTGACTATGTGAAAGAAGTAACACTTCAAAAAACTCTCCAGTGGTTTTTCCATTTTCTGCATTTTCTAAACTTTTATTAGTATTAAAAGGCACTTTACTGTTAACTTTAATGCTTCTTGCTTTAAATTCTATATTGTCATTAATAATATTGCTTGTCTCACATTTTTACTTGCCTGCCATAACTTTAACTGTTCCTGGATTTTTAATTCTTCTTCTTTTTTCTTCTGAGACAACGTTTTGCTCTGTTGCCTGGGCTAGAGTGCAGTGGCATCATCAGAGCTCACTGCAACCTCAAACTCCTGAAATCAAGCCATCCTCCTGCCTCAGCCTCCCAAGTATCTGGGACTACAGGTGTGCACCACCATGCCTGGCTAATTTTTGTATTTTTTGTAGAAATGGGGTCTTACTACGTGGCTCAGGCTGGTCTCCAACTCCTGGCCTCAAGCAATCCTTCCACCTTGGTCTCCCAAAGTGCTAGGATTACATGCATGAGCTATTGCACCTGGCCTGGATTTTTAATTCTCCTAACATGTGAGTTATTTTTTCAATTTACTTTAAAATTTTTTAAATTTTAATGTGGTTAAAAAAGTACATACAATTTACTATCTGAACCATTTTTAAGTGTATAGTTGAGTAGGGTTAACTATATTCACATGGCTGTGCAACAGATCTCTAGAACTTTTTCATCTTGCAAGACTGAAACTTATACCTATTGAACAATGACTTTCTATTCCCCCTCCTCCAGCCCCTGGAAACCACAATTCTACTCTCTGTTTCTCACTGAGTTTGACTACTTTAGATACCCCATATAAGTGGAATCCTGCAGTATTTGTCTTTTTGTGACTGGCTTATTTCACTTAGCATTATGTCCATCTGCATTGCAGCATGTGACAGGATTTCCTTCTTTTTTAAGGCTGAATAATATCTCATCGTATGTAGGTGCCACATTCTTTTTATCTATTCATCTATCCATGGGCCTTTGGGTTTCTTCCACCTCTTGGCAATTGTGAAAAATGCTGCAATGAACATGATTGTGCCCCAGAGGACTTTGACTTCAGATCTAGACACTGATCCACACCCATGCCTGAGAACTGTTCTTGACTGTGAGTAAGAACTGCAGGCTTGAGCTGGAAGGAAGGGAAAGGTTGGCTGCTTCTGGTAGAGCTCCCATATCCGGACATCCGGGCAACAGCAGAGGGGTAGGACACAGCCTCAATCATTCAGAGCAGAGAGTCCTTATCTGAAAGGAAAGCACTAACTTGGGTTGAATGATGGCCATGCTGAATGCTTTCAAACGTGTTGAAAGGGAAACGTGGGAGGTTTCTTGAATTATGATAATTATGAAAATAAGGACAATTATTTTCAACATCTCATGATCATCAACATCGGGAACAAGTCCAGCAGAGGACCTTAGCATGGAGGGGACTTGTGTTCTTTGAAAGGAGGGTTAATTTAGAATAGGATATATTCAAATTTCAAATACAAACTACCAAAACTTAAGCTTGACTTTTGTCTGACTGTTGGGATGTGGGTTAGCATCACAAGGAAACTTGGGTCTGTGTGGCTGATATGGCAGAGACCAGTCACTCGAAGGGCACACAAGCCCCCTCCAGGGTTCTAACCTGATGTCCTTTACTCCCTAGGTTGCTGGTTAAATAAATCATTCCTGCTGAAAGCTAGTCTTTAAAGAACTTTTGTTTCATTTGAAGACCCCATCTGGGCTCCCATGTCATGCCTATAGATGACATTCCTTATAAAATCAGGTCATACACGAAAGGCAATGAGTCAAGACCATTTATGAAGCTTTCCCGAGGACCAGGAAATATGCCTTTAAGGAGGACAAGAAAAATCATTGCAAACTTGAGCCACTCGGGTGAACTTGTATTGATTTCCTTTAGCCTATCTTTTTAGTCCTTAGAGAAGAGGAGAAGGCTTCTTGCAGATTCAACTTTTTGGTACCACCTTGAAGCTACTTTACTTATAACACAGCAGGCCTGGTTATTGTATGGTACAGTAAAGCAGAAAAGGCATTGAACTGAAAGTCAGAGACGGATCCTAGTTTCAGCCTGTTTACTTACTAGCTGGGTGGCTTTGGACAAGTGCCTGCTGCTCTTGAACCTCAGCTTACCCTCTGCAAAACCCAGGCCTTGGGCCTGAATAGCTCCATTCCTTTCAGCTCTAACATTCTGTGAGTTAATGACATCACTTGACCATGGCATCCACTCTACATTTTATTTGGCATTTGTTCTTTTGATACATATTTACATATATAAAAATCTGTACATGGTAAAAATACAAAATATTTATAAGTTATGCAATTAAACAGCTACCTTTTTAAAGTTTAAAAACCATTGCAAAAAAAAAAATCTAATCAGTCCTTTATAGTCATTCACAATAACCTTGGTATAAAATATCCATATGACATATGTGTACAAAATAGTGTACAGTTCATAAAAGCTGTGCAAAGACAGCAAAGTTCGGTTAAAAAAAAATCAAAGAGGCTGCGGGTCTCTCCGTCCACATCATGCCCAGTGCTCAGGAGGTGTGCAGCTGAGCAACACCTCCACAGAAACAATAAAAGGGCACAGGGTAGAGTGCTTGGTGCATATACTATGGATGCAGAAATTAAAAAGCAAAGGGTTTAAATCACTCATATAGAAATAGAGACCAACTCTTCTCCCATTTTATACAACTCACTTCTTTCCCCAGAGAGCATTTGGAAAATGACCAAACAAAACCCCCCACTATTTATGTTGTGCCGTAGACCGGAAGGCACAAATATATATTTTTTCTTTTTTGAAATTCTTGAGCTTTCCAAGGGAATTGCTACGGAAGGTGGGGGAGGGGTGTTACCAGCGTCTGGAGCAGGCTGGGAGGCCCTTGCTACCTCAAGTGGGGAGGTGGAGGGACCTCAGAAGTTAGGGGTGTTGGAGAGAGTTATATGCTCGGTGTTTGGACTCCTAAGGCGGCTTCCTGCTCCATGAAAAGGTTTCCTACCGTCTAGTCGTCTAGTCGTTGCGAAAGATCAGCAGGGCCTGGCTCATAATTAAGTCCAGGCTGTGGGACTGGAGAAACCCCCATGGTGTTTTAAGTGGTTTGCACTGAAGATAGAATGGAGCCCTCGCGGAGAAATTAAGGAGCGGGCCAAGCCCTAAATTTAACTTATGTGGTGGGGAGGACTGTTTGGAGGTGGTGTGGGGGAAGGAAAGGTCTCTTTGGGGCAACAGAGGGGCTGTGGCGCCCTCGCCGAGGTGACGCTTCTGCAGGGGGCAGAGGCAGCGCCCGGGCAGCGCGGACCAAGGGCACACACAGGCTGGACCCCACCTCTTCATTTCAAAGCGCTTAGAAACAGTACTCGGGCGCACGAGTGGCTTCTAGGACACGGTGATTTCCTCCTCCTCTTCGCCCTCCTCATCCTCCTCGGAGTCGGAGAAGTCCGAAGGTTTCCCGGGGCTGCTCGAGTGCGCCGGGGAGGAGGGCAGCGGCCCTTCGAGCCGCGGGTCCCGCAGGTGCGGAGGCTCTGGGGACGCGCGATAGGCCAGGCGGTGGCGCGGGCTGCCCGGGGCCTCGTCTTCCTCCCCGTCGTCCCCCGGCCCCTTCTGGCCCACGTCGCTGAGGTCCGGGTGCGGATTGAGCTTGGTGGGAAGGGTCTGCTCGCGGCAGCCCCCGCTAGACAGGAGTTCTCGCTCCTTGGAGTTCCGCCATTTCATGCGTCGGTTCTGGAACCAGATTTTCACCTGGGACGTCGGGAAAGGCGAGAGGAAGGAAGCAGCAGGGGTTAGCGCTGGGCCACCAGGGGCAGGGCGCAGGGTAGGGGCGTTGGAGGAACGGATGTGGGGCGCGGAGCGAGGAGGCTCCGTCCGTCCTTGCCTGCTCCCCTCCTGGTGACAAGAGTTCACCTGGGTCCCAGCACTTACTACACCCCATCTCGGCTGGCAGCTCCCCTTACCCTGTCCCCCGGTACCTGGCCCCCAGCGGCAGGGTGGGGGCCGCTGGGCCTGGGGGAGATGGCGAGGAGTCGGGGTGGGGGTGGAGAGAGAAGCGGGCTGTCCTAAGGAGCCTCAAGGGAGCGGGCTTGTGCCCTGAGTCCCTCCGGAGGCCTGGGTTTCGCCCCACCTGTGTCACCGGACTTAAGCGGTTTCAGGGAATCCTCCCAACTGACTTGCGCAGGGGAGGGGTGAGCGCGGAAGGAGGGGCCGTGGAGACTCTGCCCTCACCTGCGAGTCCTTCAGGCCCAACTTGGCCGCCAGCTTCTTGCGGTCGGGCTTGCTGATGTACTTCTGCTTCTGGAACATCTTCTCCAGCGCCTTGCGCTGCACGTCGGAGAACACGGCTCGACGCAGCATGCCCCGCCGAGGCTTGCCGCGGGCGGCCAGCGGCCAGGAGAAGGTCCCGGGGATGGGCACGACGCTCGAGGACGCTGCAGGGTGCGGGCAGGTGGCGAGTCAGTGGGCGGTGTCCCGCCGAGACCCGGCGGCGTCCGCCCCCACCCCAAAGCGACTTTTTCTGGCTTTTTCTCTCTGATCCCTTCATCTCTTTAAAGCTCTCTTTTTTCTCCCCTTGGAGAATAGGCCACGAACCTACAAACCTGCTAGTGTGAAAGGCGCTTTCCGCCCAAATAACTTTCCCTTTCAACCATGCAAACCCGGATTAGGTAGAACCACGGAAACACAGAAAACAGCCCCCACAATAGCCTGTTTCGTTTTCCCATTCAATGGTCTCAGGGAAACAAACTGCGTACATCGGCTAAAATAGCAACAGAAAAAAATAACTTACAAAAATTAAAATATCCAGCCGAGGCCCCTGGGTTTCTCTCCTAAATTTTTATCATCTTGGTGGGTTTTGCATTCTTTAGATGAAAATGAGATGCTTTACTGTTTTGATAGCGAGGGGAAAATCCGCTTTGAATTTTGTTTTTGAAAAATCCAATCAGTATTCATCTTTTTTATATTAATCTTTCCTCCCCTCCCCCACAAAACGTAAAGAATTCAGCCCTTATACATGAAAAGTGGCAGCTAATTAGCACATTGACCGTTTCCCAATGGGTATTGGCATGATAAAAAGGGGGAGAGTTTCGCTTTAAGGGAGAGAGAAAAAAAAACCAAAAAGAAACAGAGACTCTAATGAAGCGTGAATGGTAATTGTGTAGTAATGAACTAACAGAGAAAGACTGAGGACAAGCAGCGAAAGCCATATATTACTGGGACAAAAGAGATTTACACTTTCAAACTAAACACAACTGCAGGCCAAGACCATTGGGAGAATACTGATGGCAGAGGCTTCTCTTCCCCGAATCGTTTTCATTAAATGGACATGAAAAGCTATTTATAAAGCTCGGGTTGTTTTTGTTGGAGCACTGAGATGAGGGAGAAAGGGAGCAAATTCCATTATTAGCAGCAGCGTGAATGGTGGTGGGGGAGGTTGGTGAATTCTCTCTCCCCGTTTAAAAAAAATCAATTGCTTGTTTCTTCGCTGATATTTGGGAGCGCTGTCGTGGTCTTACCCATCCCCCGCAGACTCTGGCCAGTCTCTCTTCTCTTTATAGGGGATCCCCTGTCTCCTTTTGAGTTTAACCAGTTGCAGAGTTTTTGAGCCATAGTTTGAGTCACCAGTGAGATTCTGGGATGGAAACGGCTCCGAAGCTGTTTCAGGTGTTTCTCCTTTAGACTGGGACCCACTTACAGGCTTCTCTCCAACTGCTGCTTAGTTTACACTCATCGGTATTTTAAAAGATATGTCGGTGAGGGAAGAGTGTGAGAAGGGGTTGGGAAATCACGTTGGGGTTGGGGGAGGATCTGGTCCTCCTCCCCCAGGGCGACCCTGGGCATCCCACACAAGAGGGCACCCCATGTGGTCTTGTGAAAAGCCCGAAGCCCTGAATGAGTCTTAAAGAGAAATTAGCCCCGGCTGGTAGGTGTCTCTTGGCGGCGTGGAGGGACGAGGGCTGGTCTGTGTGTGGCTGCCCAGAGGAGCTGACCAATTGGTCATGGTGCTGAAACCTTTGTGGGGAATCGTGGCCAAGTTGCACTGACTCTGTGGGAAAACGGCGGCGTGAAGGGATGCCAACAGCTCGTCGCCGGGCAGGGAACCGCCTCAAATTGGGACCATGACAATTCCTGCTAATTTGTAGAGCAGGGAATTGGTGCAAAGTGTCAAGCAGTCACTGCTTGTGCTAAATAGGGCATCAAATTGGCGCGACGGATTCGTGAATGTTGTACGCCTCGCAACCTCTGAACCAGAGCGTAACCCCGAGGGGTGGACGGAGAAATATGGCTTCGGGGCAGGGAGCCCTTGGCCGGGGCTGGGGCGCCGCCCAGGCTCGCGCGTAGACGGGGGATGAAACCTACCTGGGAAATAAGAAGATCTGATGAAAGGCTGAAAGGAACCTTCAAAGTAGGGAAAGGCGAAGGTCTTGGGAGGGACGCTCTGGAGCAAGGCGGGAGATGTTTCTGGGAGGGAAGGAGGGAGGGAGAGAGAAAAGGAGGGAGGAGACAGAAAGGGAATTTGATTAAGTATTTGATTATTGTACAGCACATTGAATACATGATATGATTAACCCCTCATTTGGTTTCAAAGGCATCTTTCTTAATGTATTGACTGGGTAAAATGTTGCTGACATTGTCCCATCTGGGGACGTCCTTCCTTTCCCCCCTAAAGTAGTCCTCTGCACCGCTCGCCTCTACTCCAATTTCTTTCTTAGGCACTAATGAGATATGTAGGACTGGAACAGGGAAGAAAAAAATTGCAGATCCATAATGCTACCTAAGCCGATAAATACATCATCTTGCGTAAAAGCAGAACAAAACAAAACAAAACAAAAACAAAAAAAACAAAAAACGTGTCCCCAGCAGCTTGAGGGCAGAAATGCAGACGCCCAGGGGCATGCGCCCAGCTTTTCCACGCCGGCAATTGCGCACTGTCTCCGACTGCATGTGCTGGAGTTCCTCCTGAGAGTGAGGCGAGCCTGGAGGCTTATCTTCCTTGGAATTGGCTGGAAATAAGTTTTACTGTGTACGACGTGGGGTCTCAAACTTTGTGCACTAACGTGTGTGTGGGTACCCGCTCTCTGCAGAAACTGAGGCCAGAAGGACTCCATGCATGCCCTGCACCTGAGCGGTCCCTCAGCGTTCTGCCCTCACTTACCTGTTCTGGGCCCCGAGGAGAGGATGGCGTTCACCCCAAACTTCAGAAACGTGGGCTCGCTAGCAGGGGAGACAGCAGTTGGCGGAGAGCCACCACGACGGCTGCCAGAACCCGGGGAGCCCAGGTCTGAGGCCCCGGAGTCCGCGAGGGCCCCGGGGGCCCCCTGCCTGGGAGGCGACATGCTGGCGGTGGGCACGCTGCGGGGCAGGTAGGCAGGGGGCCGGCTGATGCGGATCAGATCCTCCACCAGGAAGCTGGAGTGGCCAGAAAATGCCGACTGCAGGGACTGGGGCAGCGTCAAGGTGGGCGTGGGCCGCAGGAGGCTAGGGTACCCGGCGGGGGGCGCGAGGAGGCCGGGGAACATCATGGTAGGCGCGGGGCGGGCGAAATAACCCTTCTTCCAGTGGCCGGAGGGCAAACGCCTCGTTTCCCGCCCCTCCCGCCCCCGCGGTGCCCTCTCTCTCGGGCTTAGCAAACGTCTTCAAGTAAAGATCCCACTTGGTCGTCTGCGAGTCCTCCGTGGTCCTCCGGTCGAGGTGATGGTTTTATAGTGGGCCGCCCGCTAAAGCGCTTTGAAAAGTGACAGCTCTGACAATGAAGTTCAACAAAGTTCTCCACTCAAGCTTCATTCGCCGGAGGCTCTGGGCGCTCTGATTGGCGCAGGGGTGCAATTTATGATTGGATTAGTCTTCATAAGCATGGCCCGCACAATGGGCCGGCAACAAAGGCCCGCGCGCATCAATTCTGCATATCGACCGCCTCTTTGCAATACAGTGCTCCCCCAAAGCTCTCGCCAGGGGTTTTTGTTCCGAAGCAACACCCGGGCTAATTAAATGCCTATTTAGGAGTTTCAGATGACATCTTGCCTCATAGAAAAGGAATTATTTAAAGAACGCACTAAATTTATTTGCAGCTCCCCTGCTGATCCTGGAAAATAAATCAATAAATATTCATAGAAATACATCTCCAGGCTATCAGTAAAATAACCCTCCCCCTTGTGGGGGTGGAGCAATGGAAAGTTTCAAGTCAGTGAACATGAAAATATACCCCCTCTTCAGTCTCCAGCCCTGTCCGTTACTCCGGCTGAAGCATAAAGCAGATGTGAGGCGTGGGTTAAATCAGTGTTAGAAAGTCCCATTCTAACAACCCAGGGAGACTTGGAAAATGATGATTTGGGGCTACTGGTTGTGTGTCCGTAAGGGTGGAGGGAGGTCTTTATTTAGGTTGTTTCATTTCGGGAGAGTGGTAGAGTTTGAGTGTTGGTGGATACGCGAAAGTAAAAACGAGTCTTCGGCAAACTCCCAGCAACTTGCAAAACGATTTTCTCTAGAAGTGTCTGTGAGGGGCACTCCGCAGCTCACCTTGCGGGAGGAGGGGAGGAGAGCACGGCAGAGCGGCGGGGCTGCGGGATTGCACTTGCGAAGTGCTTACCCCTGCGGCAAGCTACTTTAGGCTGTGAGGGCCACGCTGACCCTTTTCCAACCCCAAGTCGATCCCCGCAGTTTAAGTTGAAACTCACAGCCTGGATATTTTACCATGGCAGCGAAGGTCCAGAAGTCGTCGGGAGAGAGCCCTACCAATTAATTGCCGGGCGCTTAACTTGGCCAAGGTTTTGCGGCTTCTTAATTAACTGCAACGTACTCGTGAAAACCCGAGGGAAGGACACGGTTCACGAGAATGTTGGTCCACACCAGGACAGCCTCTTCTTGATTTGAGGCTTCAAAAGGAAACTTTCTGGAGACAGTCCCTTTGCTTTCCTTTGGGTTGGGGCTGAGGTGGCACTGAGCCTCGATTCCCCGGTTCCTCTGTTCGGCGAGATAACAGATGTGTTAAATGTCCCATTCATTTCTTTAGTGTGGCTGAACCTCCCCAAAGAGAAGTGTGCAGCCCCGCCAGGCCGCCCTGATCCTATTAACCATGAACTAACTGTCACCTTCAGCTGGTTTTCCTTTTTGCTTTTTAACACAAAGCTTTCTCAAAAATCTTATTAACCAGCTTTATTTCTCTAGATGGTTTTGTTCAGGGCGTTTTGTGTTGATGATCTCCATGTCGCTGCTTTAACCATTCAATAAAAGTGCGTCAGCGATTTATATCACATTAAACCAGAAATGGAGCCCGCTAAAGCTCTCCCTTGATTCAAATTAAAAAGTTATTTAGGGCTGGACTCTGGAGGCAAATTAATGCTTGAAGATGAGGTGAATGCGGAGTTTCTGAGCCCAAGACAGCGTATGGAGGAGGACCGGGTGGCAGGCAGGGAACACGAGAGAAAACCAATCAGGAAAGGAACATTTTTAAAAATAGGTGGCTATGTAAATATGGGAAACCTATTACTCAAGTTAACCGGGGGTCTCTGGAAAAGGAAGAGGGAGCTCTGTCCAAGAACCTCAGAAGTTCTTTTTGAAGTTTTACAATAAAGTAGGTGAGAAAAATATAAACTTTTTGAATATGTGGGTTTTCACCTTACCACAAGACAAAGTTTTCCATTGCAATAGGACCGGCTTCCTCTTCCTCCCTCCCCGCTTCCTTTTCCTCTCTGATTTTTCTCTCTCTCTCTCTCCCTCTCTCTCTCCCCCTCTTTCTCGCCTCTCCTCCTCCCTGCCTTCTCCCCACCCCTTTTCTCCCCCAGTCTGAAAGCCGTGGGCAGTTGCCAGTTTCTGGAAGGTCGCACCAAGCTGCAGGTGTTTGACGCTCTATGGACGCACAAAGCGCTTCGTTGCCCAGTCTTCCGGATGAGGAGAATGGAGCCTACATTTGCCAAAATCAACTTGGAGTTTGTTTTTGGGGGGCGGGGTAGTAAGAACTCGAAGCCACCCCGGGGCCTTCCCAGCACTTCCCCCCGCGCTGGGGCAAGTGCCCAGGTGTAGCTTTTACAGTCATCCTGCCCCTTGACAGACTCCAGACCTCCCCCGCCCCCACCAGCCCTTCTCCTCGCTGCCGACTACCTGCTGCTGACTTCTCAGCTTTTAAAAGGCGGCCCTGACATTCGTTGGAAGGTGGGTCAACCCCTTGCTGCGATCCACGTGGACCCCGCTTCCCCGGGTCGTTCTCCACAGCCTCCTAAAGAATTTCTATCAGCGCCCGAGAGGAAAAGTGAGGGCGGGGGCAAGGGCTGGCCGCCCGTGAAAAGGCAAAATAAATCCTAAGGAGGCAAGAAATCGGACGAAAAGGATCTTACTTTAAGTGATCTCCTTGAACGCGTCTTTTCAAACTCCGTGATAGTCTAAGGGGCTGCGCCGCGCGGCGGCTGCGGCTGTGACTAATGCCATTTGACCTGAGCCCATGGGTTTTTGTGCGTCCTGCCATTCATTGTAATGTCGTTATCTTCAAGTTTATTTCGGAGAAATCACTCACGTTCTTTATCCCAAGACCAAGCTTTCTATTTCTCTTTCGAGAGAAAAGAAGATCGAGGGGGAAAAGAGAGAATCGGAGGCCTTGGTTTGGGGTTAAGGTCCTCGCCTACTCGGGCGCACTGCTGCCTGGGGGAGGGGGCAGCGGATCCTCCCCGGGCCTAGGAGGCCAAAGCTGCCGGACCCCTAGGGACTGTAGGAAGGGCTATCCGAACCCACTCTGGGAGTTTCTTGCCCCCGGGGCAGGGGAGAGTGGGTGTGTCGCGGTAGTGGCACTGCCCTCTCCAGTGTGGGCAGCGCCAGGAGCGTCCCGGGTAAGCGCAGGCCGCGAAGCAAGGCGAAGGTCGCTGCAAAGTAGAAAGTGGCATGAGTTTCCCGGCCCTCCGAAAAGATGGCGAGTGTCCGTTTCGGGAAGGTCGGGACCCTAAGGCCACCCTTTGCGGGCTTCGGACCTCCAGGCTTCGGCGCTCCCAGCCGGAGCCGTCTACACAGTTAGAGCGCATTTTGCAAGATTGGCGGGGTGCCGAGCGGCTGCGAGGAAAAGCGCCCACCGCCTGGCTTCTCCCGTCCGGGGGAGAAAAAGAGAGAGCTGACTGGCGACGCAAAGGAGGAGGGCGGTGAGGATCGGGCTGAAAGAGCTTTCCAGCCCTCTCGGCAAGCCTCTCTATTAAGACAACTCTAAGGGGTTCACCTTTAGAATAGGCCACTAGGAGCTGCGGCTGCCCCAGCCCTTTCTAGAGTCTCCCCCCTCGCCCCCCATCCCTTTCACACTCACTCCCCTCTTTTTCCTTGAAAATCCTTCTATTGTGCCAATCAAGCAGATGGTTTGCAGGAAATATAGCTTGGCCTCGCTGACCGAAACTAATTTTAACTAGCTTTCCAAGCCTGAAACGTTTGTTTTGCTCTTACAAAATAGCCCCCAAAACAGCTGGCAAGGGTGAATTAAACCCATTAAAGACACATTTATAAGAAATTATATTCACATAGATTGCCTGAACCCCCTTGCGCAGCCTAAGAGAGGAGATGAGGGCATTTAAATGAAAATGTCGCCTAACGCTCCCCTCCTTAACGTAGCCTGAAAGTCTCAAAACATTTTACTAAATAGATTAACTTGACTATTGTCTTGCATCACATTTATCAGCTTCATTAAGTGAATAGCTGAACAAATATATTACGCATGCATGAAAAGCTCTTTTTCAAGGAGCCTCATTGTATCCTCAGCCCTGACAGGTGGTTAACTGTGTGTTGTGTTTTTTTGTGGGTTTTTTGTGTTTTCTTTCTTTTTTTTTTTTTTTTAACCCGAAGAAAGAGGATCTCTGTAGTAAGGCACAGGGCTTGCGGTAAGGGCTTGGCGGGAGTTTACTTTAACTCCCTCTTTGGACTCTCTCTGTCCCAGCGATATTAACACTGTGAGTGTTGGGCGAAGATGATTTGAGCCCACTCAAAACAATCAAAATGAAATTTTGGCGAGCTGGGCCTTGAATGCTTTTTCTCTCCATCGTCCTGCACCCCACTCCTCGTCTGGGAAATTAATTTCATTACTTCTTTTCAAAGCTGATGATTCCCTCCCACTCTCCTTGAAAATAAAATTGCCTTCGCCTTTCCTTACTTAACTAGCTCTTTGCAAACTGCAGGATTAAATGTTCTTTTAATTCACATTTGAATCCATTTCACTTTACTGTGCATCTTTAGGGAAAGTCCTTGTCTCCCGGGCCTCAGTGTCCCTGTGGGTAAAATGAGGGGTTACCTTAGCTCTCTGAGGGCCCTTTCAGATCTGATCTTGTCAGGTTTTAAAACCCTCGGCTCTAAAAAAAAAACAAAACCCTCAGCGCTTTGTCACGTCCGTGGACCCCAGCAGCTCCCAGCCTCTGGGTCCAGCATGGCCACCTGAAGGACAGCATTTCTAGGCCCTAGGGACGCACCCTCAGTGGAGGAAAGGAGCATGGAGAATGCTAGAGGCTTAGGGCAAAACTGCCAGCCCAGGGAGGACCGCAGGGACACTGCTTTCACTTCTGGGTCTCAGGATCCACTGGTGCCGAGAGCAAAAGCCGGGCTCCCGAATCCCACATCCCTGCCTGCGTGCACTCCACCCTGAGCACCTCTCCTCTCCAGTGCTTGTATGGTATGGCTGGCTGGCACAGGGTGAAAAACAGGAGGGGATCTTCCCTGGCTCACTTCCCTTGTCCTGGGCCTCGCTTTTTAGCAGCTTTAATTAAGCATTTGGGTGTCACATGAACCCCTTCCCTTCTATGCCCCATCCTCTCTTCCCCCTTTCCCTCGCCCCAAGCTGGAACTGTTGATTTCCTGTCCAGGACTCTTTCTGGTTAAAGGGGCTTGGAGGAAGGTGAAGTTGCCTGACAGTGCTGGGTGGGATCTTTCTCTGGGCCTGAAAGGGCTGCTTTTGTCCAAGACAGGAGGGCAGGAGAAGAGAGAGAATATGAAATCTATTCAGCTTTCTCCTTCGGGTCCCCAAGGACTCAGGGAGGGGGACCAGATGTCTCTTAGACTGGTTTTGTGTTTGAGTGGAGGCAGCCCCTGTCAGGGGGAGAGTTGGGGGGACTAGTGAGTTGGGTGGCAGATCCTGAGTTCCCCCTCTTCAAGAACAGAGGACTCTGCAAGGACTTGTCCTGTTTACCTTGAATGTGTATGAAGAGTCTTCAAGGTTTATACCAATTTTTCAAGCTATCTCTGGAGGTT
>RJWJ010029165.1:0-20839 GCA_004363605.1 Indri indri
CTGAGTTGTCCCTGCATTCCCCCTCTGAAAGTCTCAATGCTGTGAAAATTCAGAGTCCAAGTAGAAGGACACCCCCTTCCAAGGTCTGCATAGCACTTTCTTCACAAGTTCCTGGCCCTGGCCTCAGGTTGACTTGGATTTCTAATCTAGAATTTATAATAACACTATGATGCAGAGCTAGGCTGTGTCTAAATTCTTGGGTATGCTAGACAGGTTCTGAATGACTACAGCATTTTGTCCAAATAAATATTAGTGTGGACCATTGTCCACCTTCTAGCCTGGGTAGTTATGGCAAAGAATCAGATCAAGGCTTCAAAATCTGAAAGAAACCAAGCCTGATTACCTAGTGGGTACACTTCAAGGAGTCTGATCCCTGGGGGCTGAGCCATTTCAGGTCTCACTGGAACTTTCTTCCAGTTCAAGGAATCAATAGCATTGTTATCAACCAGCTATTTGGCCTTCTCTGAAAATAAAATGAGCCCTCAGAATTTCTTGGTTTATTAATTGTGTTGTGCTATAAATTTCAAAGACAGTTTTATACATAAATGGTTTATTTTATAAATTGCCAAAATTTGGTTATTAGCATGGAGTAATTCCTGTCTATACGACAGATTAGATAGTGCTTGCACCTTGCTAAAGCAGGCTGTGTACGTGGTCTTTTAGGAGGTTGTTCAGCAGTTTTAATTTAATCTGTTATGCTAAAGGGGTACACTAGATAGAGATCCAGTATAGGGCCTCATTATGGCACCCAATAAATGGTAGTTGAAAATGAAATGTGGATGATAATAATATATATGAATCTATTCTATACCACACCAAAGCAAGAACTAAGTAAAGCACCTTTTATTTTCTAATAAAATTGAAAATGTGTCATAGACTTAAATACAGGACCTTTCAAATCTCTGATGACTAACAAAAGCACTGCCAAAAATTCGGAACTCTTGACTTAATCAAATTATTTCACCGGGTTAAAGGATAATGTACTAGGATGCCATTGTTTATACTTTCTTTCCAAAATGCTTAATGGCAATGATACTTTTTTAATTTTGAAAAAATCTACTTTAACTCTACATATAAGACTCATTTCTTCAGTGGCAGCTTCATTTAACCAGAAAAATAAATCTGTTGTGATCTGCAGTCTTATAAGATACAGCCTGATTAAAGCCTTGATTTTCCTAAATTCAAACATGCTGCAAAGAGCAAGTCAGCTACACTGTGCTATGGCCACTGCCACATTGTGATTCGGGGGAGCGTGTAGCTGGCGGCTGTACTGCAGTTTGTCCGAGGGAATGCTATCCAGGAGCTTGCCAGCAGTAAGCAGCAAGAAGTCCTGACAGTTGCCTAAGTGAGTCTTATTGTTCTGAGTAATAAAAATAACAAAGCACTCGAGATCAAATATTTATTAGTAATTTAAAACTAATTTTACACAAATTTAAAACTAAAAAATTTGGATGGTTTTTCTCAGGGTAAAATTTTGCACTGAAACGCACTGGTGTTTTCACTGACATAGGATGCTGGAAAACAGTTTGGAACATTGGAAAACAGTTTGGCCATTTATTATAAAAATAAACATACTTATCATGTGATCTAGCAATTCCATGCCTAGGTATTTACCCAGGAGAAATAAATACATATATCCACAATAAAATCTGTTTATCAATGTGCAGAGTTGTTTCACTCATAATAACCTCAAATAGGAAATAATCTAAATGTCCATCACCTGGTGAATGGATAAACTAATTGTGGTGCACCCATAAAATGGAATACAACTAAACAACAAAAAAGAATAAGTTATTGATATAGCAACATGATGAATGAATATCAAAAGCTCTATTTCAAGTCAAAGAAGCCAGGCAGAAAAGTCTACATACTGTTTGAACCCACTTGTATGACATTTGAGAAAAAGGCAAAACTCTAGGAACAGAAACAAATCGGTGGTTGTCAGGAGGTGAGGGAGGGTAAAGAGATGGACTTCAAAGTGGTACAAGGGAAAAGTTCGTAGTAATGGAAATATTCTATAACCTGAACACATGTACGACTGTATATGTTTGTCCCAGTTCTTCATATTTTACAATTAAAAAGGAACACATTATATTTTATATAAATGAAACCTCAATAAACCTCCTTTTAAAAAAACAATTTGGGGCAGGGACAATGAGTTGGGGAATAGATGCAAAAGACTGGCCATGGGTTGATAATGATTAAAGGTGGATTATGGGCCAGTGGGGATTCACCAAATGATTCTACTTCTGAATATGTTTAAACTTTTCCATAGTTAACAGTTAAAATTTTTTTGCACTGTAGACTGCTAGATTTATGCCATTTACCGCCCTTCGACCATCCTGCCCTACCTTTCCCTGGAGCACAGTATAAAACTTACGGAACTTCCACACAACTGATCCCCCGAAATGCCCATTAGCTGTTTTTTCAACATATATACACAAATTAACAATCATTAAAATGACCTTAAAAGCCATAGTTGATAAAATTATGGTGAGGATTTTAAAAATTGAGTTCATTAGAAACAAAATATTTAAATGGATGTCTGCAGATGTTTCTCTAGGTCTTTTAGAGCTTATCTAAGCATGCGACAAAACGTTTAATTAAACACAACAAAAATGAAAAGAATTAAGCTGTATTTATTCAATCATTCTCTCAATAAACATCTCTAAGTGTCTACTGCATGTTAAACACACCATAAACTCCTTTTTGAGTATTCCACAAATACATGTACAACCAGCCACAACACAACTGCTGAGTGTATGGAAAGAAAAATTAATACTGACTAGAGTGGAGAGTGGATACGGGTGAGGAGAGAGGGTGAGAGGACTAGAAAAGAATCTACAGATACTTGAAACCTAGAAAGATGTGTTAGAAGTTTACTTGGCCAGAAGAGAGGTGTGGATGGGAAGATAGGGAGGAAGGGAAAAAGAAAGAGAGCAGATTCCAGCAAGATAAGACAGCATGACCTAAGATATGAAAGTAGAGTACAAAGTATGTTTGGGGAATGTCTAGATTATACAAAAGCAACAAAGCAAAACTGAATAATTCATTTATAATTAGCTCAATCTGTTACTGTTGAGGCTATGAACTGCTCAGTTTATAAATGCATATTGCTAATGAATTCATGAATTTATTCTGCAAATAGATAAACTGATTTTGTCCCATGGTCACAAGTTATGTCCATAACTCTGGTCAGCTATTCTGCAAAGGCATGTTGTTAACCATGAGGCAAAACTGTGGACATATATTTATTGCCTCTATTGGAAAACCAATTTAAACTTCATGTCATCATTATTTTTGCCTACAAGCAGACACATTTTAAATTTTCTCGTTTTAGCTTTTCCTTAGCATTCTGGAAAGATTTGTCTAGAAAAGGAGAATAATTTGCTAATTAAAAAAATCTATGTAACTAGTAACCAAGGAGCACTACAAAGTTATTCTGTAAGCAGCACAATCATGTTCTTGCTGGAGAGCAGAAGCTAGAGTGTATGCAATTAACAAAATTATTATATTATTATTAAAAGTCTGCTTTTTTTCCCAGCTCGCCGAAATCTTGTTGCTGACATGGTTGGGGATAAATTCATGTACATAGACCTGCATGCCATCGTGATCCTTTAGTGAAAAAAAGGTAGTTTTCTCCTAACTGTGCAATATCAGTGAGTATCAATCCTTTTCTTTGTCTTTTCCTTCATCCACTACCAACTAGGGAGAGTAGAGTGGACTTCTTTCATTTCTGACTCTTTAGCACATAAAGCAACAATTTTTGAATGAAAAATATTAACTACATTGAAAAACAATTCTTTCATTAATATTTAATTATGAGTGATATAAATTCTCATACATTTAAGAGCCTATTAATACTTCTAAATTAAATTCTGAGAAGAGAATATAGGAGAATGGGTCTACTTATCCCTGTGAGTAAGCATCAACAACTTAATGCTTTATATTATTTGATGATTCAAATGATAGACAAAACATTTCGCCAGGAAGAAAAATCTCAGATGTTATAATAAGAGATGCCACTGTGAAAAACACAGATGGTCAATTTTAGGAGTAAAGTAATCTAGCAAAGGAACAGCCCAAACACAACTTTCTGCTACACCAGCACACTTGAACCTATTTTAAAAGGCACATCAGTAGGGGTGAAAAGAGTTCAGGCCAGTTAGTCCTTGGCACCTCAATCAAGATTGCCAGCATAGTTATCAATTAATGTTGCAGTGGTTTCAGTAATGCACCACACGCGTCAAATAGGAACTGTACTGAGTCCACCACTTCAGTTTACACACGATCCTGAACACCTGTCAGGTCGTAATGATTTTCAGTCACTACTGACCCAGGATAAATTTTAACAGGTGACAGGCTTTGGATCAAATTACCAATTCCCTGAGGCATCCAGTCTTCCCAATCCTAAGTATTTTTGGCATGATTTATATGTTCTTTAGCTTTCTTCATAATTTAGAGTTATGTCAATTCTAGTACAATTCCTGAAATGCCTGTAAATTTACAGTTCCTGTAAATGAGAAAATACCTAGTGTTCATTTTTCAAGATCTCCTTAACAGAAAACTATAAACAATGGAACATAAAGGAAAAATAATGATGCAAAAGAGTAAGAGAATATTTGGATAATTCATGCCATTATTTTCAATCTTACATATAATCGCCCACAAGGGTAGGATTGATGGATATTTTAAAACACATGTAAACATGATACTAAGAAAACTCAACAATGATAAACACTGAAGATCAATCTTTTGAAATGGGCATTTAAAATTACAAATTTTATAATTCTAAAACTACTATATGAACTTCAATCCCTTCCTAGCACATCTTCAGAAAACAAACAAACAAAAAATAAACTGATCCAGCATTTGTCCTGCTTACTAAGTAGAAGTAATTATTCCTTCCACGACAGTGGAAGTTCAGTCATTTGCCAAGCCCTTTTAAGCATGTTATCATATGGTAAGGCTCAGCAATGCTGTGACTACTATCTTCATTGCTCAAGCTCTCCACTTGACTGGTGATTTGTGGCTGTTTTTCTAAGGTGTTGAAGTTAAGTAACTAGCCTGTGACTTGCTCTTTTCAAACAGAAGTTTAGTGTTTATTAATTTCCAGCAATTCTTCATTAATTAAAAAATAAAGTTCTATGGTAATTATAATAATTTCTACATTGACTCTAGGATTTATTTTGCCACCATTGTCAGATGAAAAGTAAAGTCTTTTAAGAGATCTCTGAGATTTGAAGTAAAATAGTGGTTTTTATTATTGCTTTAATACTTTATAAAATAAAAGCAGGAAATTCTATATTGGCCCATAAATTAGATATAAAATGTTAGCAGTATATGAATCTAAATGTCTGAGAACAGTTGAATTATAAAGATACCATAAACTAATTAGCAAGGGATTCAACACCCTTCATAATCAGACTTTAGCTTGCTTTTCCATCATACTACTGTGTGCTAATTCCACTAGAGTATTCACAATTTCCAGAAAACACTGATGATTTCCACACTTTCAAGCTTTTGCTAATGTTCCTCCTTCTGCCCAAAATACCCATCCTCCCACCCCTGGCTGGCAAATCCTCAATTTCTGGCCCCCTCACTTCTGTTTCTCAGCAGATGATGACAGCCTTCTATTTCATGGGGGAAAAGGTAGCCATCATGCACTATTTGCACAAGCCAGAAAAGTGTGAGTTATCTTTAATGGACCATCTCCTTCACCTCTCCAAATCTATTATAGTTCATCACTAAATCTCGTTAATTTGTTTTCTTAAAATCCTACAATGCATCTACTTCTTTTCATGTCCGCTGCAATCTAGCTAGTCAGGGTTACTATCATATGTTACCTAGACAATGTCAGATAAGATTAGCTTGTTTCTCTGCTTTTACTCTTCTCTGTCTTCAAATACATAACCAGAAGGCATCAAACTGCCTCTGCAAGGTTGATATAGAAAGCTAGGTTTACAAAGTTACATATAGTAGTAATCCAAATTTGACATATCTATAGGAGGAGTTTGACAGAAAGCTAAAACCTTCATGAGGAACTGAAAGTAGTTATGAGTAAGTAACTGGTTATTGTAAATGGGTGTGGGTTTGAATAAATTCCCAAAACAGAATTGGTTACCTATGACCTACTTCCATGAATGTCCAGATGAGTCCTCCCATGAGGTGGTATGTAAACCTTTGAGCATGCCAAGGCAGACAACACAGTGAAAAAAGGGAACAAAGACAGAACCTTGGTGGACACCTATATTAAGAGGATAGGAAGAGAAACCAGAAAGCCAGCAGCAACATAAATAGGAGAGCCAAGCAAGCAGTGTGTAGGTGCATACGTACATTTATTTTTATTACAAAATTGGATTGCTTCTGACAGATTCTTGAAGACCTAGATAATAGAATACTAGATTTTTAAAAATATTCTTAGGTAAATCTGGCAATTGTGTATGTAAAAGGATGGGGAAGAGCTATAAAAAATGAGGGGCGAGGAGATTACTAAAGAAACAAGTACAATAACACAGGCATGAGGTGATTTTGCAGCAGATAAAATGGTGAACTATATTTAAATATTACTTTATTTGATATATGCACATGTAATGTGGAAGACTTTAGAACTCTCAGGCATGTTATGCTGTGAACTTTTTTTCTGAAGGGTAAACAGACTCTATCTTTTTATGAAATAATAATTTTTGTGACTTTTCTAGTGCTTAGAAAAGTAAAACAATAATGAAAAATGTAAAGTAACAAAAATCTAGAATCTCCCACGTGGAGCCATCTACTATTAACATCTGGGTGAACATTCTTCTAGAAATGTATATTCTCTATGCATAGGTACACACACATATATTTCTATGTATATAGGAGGGGTCAGCAAATTTAGATGGCTGCCTATTTCTATAAATAAAGTTTTATTGGAACATAGCCATGTTTACTTGTTGACGCATTGTCCCTGGCTACTTTTGCACTACAAGAGAGTTGAGTAGTATGAAAGAGATTGAATGATTCACAAAACTTAAAATACTTACTACTTAACCATTTACAGCAAAGGTTTGTCAACCTCTGATATACGGAATCATTCTAAACATGCTGTGTTTTTAACCTGTTTTTTCACCCAACAATATATCATTAATATTTTTACAGATCAATAACTATGTAGCTACCTTATTTTAATGGCTGCATGGGATTCCATTATATAAAGGGCCCATGGTTTTATACATCTCCTATCAATGAATATTTAGACTTCCAGTTCTTCTGTGGTATAATCAATGCTACCATAAATATCTATATACATACATCTTATCACACTTGATTATCTCCTTAAGATAAATACTTAGGTATACAATTGTGGTGTCAGAAGCTCCATATCTTTTACATCTGATATATATTACCAAACTGCCTTCCAGAATGAATTGAAATAATTTTCTAGAAGTATCCATTTTTCTCTATTCCCTTGCCAATCCTGAGAATAAGCAAGTATTTTGAGTCTTTGGGGGAAAAAAAGATAAATCCATTGTTTCCATCTATATGATTTGATTCTTAAAGAGGTAAAATGCCTTTCAAAATCATTGGCCATTTGTGCTTCTTTCTTTGTGCAATATTGGATTATAGTATTTTATATTTACATAATAATGTACTTTGTGTACTTTGCCAATTTTTCTGTTGGAGCATTTCTTAAACTAATTTGTCAGTATGCCTTACATTTTAAATAATTCAACAAAGGCTACTGAAGATAAAAAAGCATAGGGAATGTGACCTAGAAGAAAACTGGTATGGTTCCTGCCTTCATAGTGACAATCCAGTGAAAAAAGGAGGTTCATTCTATCTGACACATAAAATGCAAAGATCTTCCTTAAATCCAGTGACTTGATTCATAAATATTTAGGAAGAGCAACATTCTGAACAAGTCAAATCAATGCATTTGAAAATTAATCTAATGAGAAAACTAGGCTTGTCTTTAAAGTTTGTACATTAAGAATCCTACTAAACAAGTTCTTAAAATTCCTAGAACATTAATGCTAGCTTTCTTTGTGATTAAAATAAGCATTTCTTCATTTTTCTAATGCTTATAACCCTCAAACAACACAGAAAAACATAAAGGAGAAAGTAAAACACATTGAAATGCTCCACACAAACATCCCTTTATGTTTATTTTACTTCTGACTTTGCAAAGTAAAACAAATAAAAAAGCACCCTAACATTTAAAGTTATGGATTCTGAACAAATATTGTTATGAATGAAAGAATTTAAAGAAATTCTAAACACTCTTTCATTATCATTTCATTATAAAAGCCAAGAATAGCAAGCTACCATACACATAATAGTTTTTGCAAAATGTGCAAGGGAAATTGATAATTAAATGCCACTGATGACAGATATTTATATCAAATTCACATAACTGTTCCTAATTATAAATACGGATATACATTCCAGGATTACCCACAAGTATGTACTCCTATTAATACTTATTGCACTTACATATGCACATTGAAAGGAGATATGCCCTTTCACCTTTTATGTACTACTCAGAAATATTAGAGTATCACCAGCTGCCATAAAGGTCACACTGAATTTTGGGTGCTAATTGTGGCAGACTTATGTACATCACTTAATTTAAAAATAAAGATGTCATTTAAAAATCTTCATTCCAATAATTTCTCCTGCTTAAATGGAAACTAAGAGCCTACTAAGAGGCCATGTGTACTTGTACTCTTCCATCTATGCAAAATGTGTTTGGTATATACAGCATGTGAAATTTGATAGAGAAATTTGTTGAAACCTCCAGTCAAGTCTAGTACATAGCTACCAAGTGATTCCCACCGACTCTATTAAGAGTAGGGCATTGTGCATGCGTGCCCCGGGCTTGGATTTGGAACATAATGTGGCATGTGGGGTGAGGGCAAGGGTTAGGGGGCAAGAAATATTACTCTTTTAACAAATGGTATTGGATATAAAGTCAATGCTAAGGTACATAATCTTTCCAAGTGCCAATTTAAGTGCTTATATTTTAGTACATGCAATAATAAAGCTACCCTCAAATTCTAATCATGAAATTTTGGACCTGGATTAGGTTGAAGTTTATACAATAATTGAAATAACAGATGTTGGCGAGGATGAGGAGAAGAGAACTCTTATATACTGTTTGTGGGAATGTAAATTGATAGAACCTCTGTGGAAAATAGTATGGAGATTTCTCAAAGAACCTTAAATAGAACTACCATTCAATCCAGCAATCTCACTACTGGATATTCTATCCAAAGGAAAAGAAATCAATCTGGCAAAAAAGATAACTGCACTTGTATGTTTATTGCAGCACTAATCATAATAGCAAAGATAAGGAATCAACCTGAATGTCCATCAACAGATGACTAGATAAAGAAAATGTGGTATATACACACAAAGGAATACTATTCAGTCATAAAAAAGGATGCAATCATGTCTGCAAAAGACATAGCAACACAGATGTAACTGGAGGCCATTATCTTAAATGAAACAAGTCAGACACAGAAAGACCAACATTGCATGTTCTCACTCCTAAATGGAAAGTAAATAATGTGTACACATGGACCTAGAGAGTGGAATGATAGACATTGAAGACTCTTTAAGACTTGGAAGGGTGAGTGAATGGGAGGGGGCAGATGATGAGAAATTACTTAACGAGCACAATGTATGTTTTTTGAGTCCTGGATACTCTATAAGCCCTGACTTGACCACCACACAATCTATGCATGTAACAAAATTGCACTTGTGCCCCAGACATTTATACAAATAAAACAATGAAATATAAATATAAAGAAATAATTTGTTAAGTAAGTTAATGTGTTTATGGAATAATAAAATGTAGCCTATTTTTCATTTTGGGGATTTTTTTTTTTTTGGACAGGGTCTCTCTTGTCACTGGGCTGGAGGTACAGTGGCCTGATCACAGCTCACTGTAACCTGGAACTCCTGACTTACCTCAGCCTCCCAGGTAGCTGGGACTACAGGCAAGCGCCCTCACACTCAGCTAATTTTTAAAAATTTTTTGTAGAGACAGGGTCTTGCTATGTTTCCCAGGCTGGTCTTGAACTCCTGGCCTCAAGCGATCCTCCTGCCTCAGCCTCCCAAAATGCTGGGATTACAGGCCTAATTTTGTGCCTGGCCCATAGAACTTATCCTGTTTTTAAAAACTTAAGTACTTTGACATTAAAAAATCCACTAAGTTATAGCTACACTGTACTAATTCTTCAAAATGCCATTTGCTTTCATATCTTGGTTTCCATGGCTCCTGCTTTTTCCTTTCAAGCAAATTTTCCTCCAATCTTCCCTCAGTTTCGAAATGCTGAAAGTACACTCCATGTCCTCCAGGAAGCCATTCCCAAGCCAAATATATTCTTTCTTTGGCACTCATTTAGCACTTTCCATGTAAGAGAGATTCAATAGCTATTCCATTATGCCTCAAGGCATAGTCAGTTATTTACACTTCAGTCTCTTTCACTAGATTGTAAACTAGCTGAAGGCAAGAAATGGTTTTATTAATCTAGGTATTCTGTGAAGTGCCTAGCATACTCAGAATGATCATTGAATTTAATTCAGTAACTTTTACTAAGCACCTACTATGTGCAATAGTATGCCAGTGTGCTATATACTGTCTGCTGACACTCAGCTCCTACACACTCACGCTTCTATATTCTCCCTAGAACCACTGGGACTAGCAACTTGGAAACATTTCTCAGACCCCATTGCCAACTGGTTAGATTCTATCATTTGGAGGCACTCACATGAGATTGGAAGGCAGGAAGAAGATAGGAACCATTCTTTTTTGTTTCTTGCAGCTTTAAAGCATAAGTATAGCCTTCCAGCTTTTACAAGGACATTAGGAGTGTGAGCTCCAGGGCTTTGGTGAATACAACCTTCCCTGTATGTTTCTCCCACTCTTATAACATTTTAATAATCATGTCATTATAGTAAAACCTCTTGTGTTGAAATATCTAACTTGGTTTCTGTTTTCCTAACTGAACCTTAACTGATATAGCTGGATACTGGGGATGCAAAGATTTCACAGTCAGGTAGAGTAAGAGATGGCAAATTTTCTCTGTGAAGAACTACATCGTGAATATTTTAGGCTTTGTAGGCCACATACTGTCTCTGTCACATAAAGCTGGGAGGTGGGGTGGTGGAGGGAGCAGATGTGGCCTGTGGACATAGCCCACAGGTTATAGTCTGCCCATCCCTGAATTAGAGGAAACAGGCAAGTACAAAAATCATTGCAATGCCATGTAGTCATATAGAAAAGATATGCCTAAGGCTGCCTGGAGTGGTCATGTTGTATTCACAAAGGAATTGAAGATGTGTTGAATTTTTAAAATTAGTAGATGCTCAACAGTCTAACAAAGCATTCTGGAAACAAAGAAAGCTCAAAGTCATGAAAACATGAGAAGTTAGAGAGAATGACTGTTTTGCTTAGGGTAAATATAAATGGTTCAGAACTACTATATGAATGAATCTTAAGTCCTTTATGCTAAGTGAAATAGCTCAAGAGGCTATATACTGTGCAAGTCCATTTACATGACATCCTGTCAAAGACAAAGCTACAGGTACCAAAATCAGATCGGAATTCACCAGAGGCCAGGGGTAGAGAGAAGGGTTGACTACAAAGGGACAGCATGAGGGTGATGAAACTTTTCCGTATCTTGATTACTGTTGTGATAAATAACTATATACATTTGTCAAAACTTACAGAAATATACGCCAGAAAGAGTGGGTGTGCTTTATTATATGTAAGTGTTTTTGAACTACATAAAAATAAGCAGTTCATTGTGGACACATGATATGGGGAGATAAAAAGTGGGAAGACGAGACGGGGATCTGAAGGCAGCCAGAGCCAGACTCCGAGGCACCTTGTGTGCTCTAGCAGTGGTCCAACTACTCAGGAGGAATCACCCTGGCAGCAGCATAGAGCATTAGTGAAAATGAAGTGAGCTAGAAGCAGGGACATGAAGTATGGGATTGTCACCCTGAATGGATACATGGGAGGTAAAACTGATATATTTTAGTGATCAAGATGTGCAAGTTAAACTGGAAAGAGGTGTCTAAAGAGAATATGCTTCCACCTTGAGCAACTGAATGGACAGTGATGCCAAGAGTGGAGAGTAAAAAGACATAAAAAGGGCTGGGCTCAGTGGCTCACGCCTGTAATCCCAGCATTTTGGGAGGCCGAGGCAGGAGGAATGCTTGAGGCCAGGAGTCTGAGACCAGTTATGGGCAGCCTAATGAGACCCTGTCTCTAAAAAAAATTAAAAAATTATCTGGATGAGGTGGCATGCACCTGTAGTCACAGCTACTCAGGAGACTGAGCCAGGAGGATTGTTTGAGCCTGGGAGTTGAAGGCTGCAGTGAGAGTGAGTTATGATCGTGCCACTGCCCTCTAGCCCGGGTGATAAGAACAAGATGCTGTCTCCAAAACTTCAAAAAAAAAAAAAAAAAAAAAGGAACAGGTTTCACATCTAATATATAATATAATGAATTTCACTTTTGTGATGTTGAATAAGCAGTGAGTATAGAACAACCAAGATTAGACATTAGCTATTCAAAGTGATTATAAATACATTTAGAGATAGAGATTTTCCTTTACAACAAGGCAAAAGTCACATAGATACAGCACATCAATAGTCTAGGTTAAAAATAGTGAAGGACTAAATCATGAGGTGTATGTGGAATTAGAACCAAATATGTTAGAGTATATAGGACTCCTCAGGCTGCTTTGGAGGTTTATAATTGACCCTACAATCAGCCTGAGTGACTTTACATATCCATTGGGGATTCCTGGGACCTAGACTGTGTCCTAGGTCCTGAATAAATGATACACTTTCATTGGTCTTCAATGACACAATTTTGACTATGCCTCCATATGCTTTCTCTTAGGACATGCAACCTAGCTATCCTTAGTACAGTTTAACATTGCATAGGATTTTTGCCCATTCCACATTGCATAGGGTATGTACTCGTATAAATATGAGTTTACTTGTCTATTCCCTTGTATACAGTGGAATGAAGTGGGCATCTTGAAAAATCAATATATTCTAGTTCTGCAAATCTTATCTTGTTGGTTTCTGACTCAAAAAGCTTTTAAGATTCAAGAACATACCAATCAAACTGCTTGACCTAGTCTCACATCCCTACGAAGCCACATTTATCAGGATGCTGTCCAGTGACAAAGACTCCAGTACGAGCACCATGGCAGTCAGGATACTGCCCTCCTGTCTCGCTACTTCTGCACATGTCATTTGCATTTGCATACCATCAAATACGTTCACTATTGTATCTAGTGCCCCCTGGAGGATATGTTGAACTTTATAAGGCAACAACAAGTATAGTTTAATAGGTATAGGAAAATTGCTGTAAGGAAAAAAATTAATATTTTTCCTCTTACTTTGATGAAGTTTTGATAGTCTCTCAGAAAACATCTAAAAGATGTGTTAATAATTGTAATTCAATTAGAAAATATTATAATGTAACTAATATAGCTTTACTTTAAACTATTTAAATATAGATCAGGAAATATACATGTATGTATTACCTACAGAGGATGGTAATTATTATCTTTTGAGGCTCTGTTCATGCTCCCAAAGATATCTAAGCAGATTTTCTTTTTCCTTAAATTTCTGGTAAGATAATCATCTTAAAACTAAAGAGACTATTACATGAAAAAAACCACAAGTTTTGAAAGTTTGACTTTTTAAAATAAAAAGGGAATATTGGAATAAAAACAGAGAAGGATTTTTTTAATCATAGTGTTCCTCGAGCTTTCCCAACAAAGTATCTTTTAGAGAGAGTAAACATTACCACAAGGATTATTACCTATTCATAAAATTTTTCCAAGCCTCATATTTTATCTTAAAATATTATGCAAACTTTGTTTTAATCCATAATATGCTTTGTTTGTTTTAGTGTAAAAGTTATGCAATGTTGCTGTATTCTTTTTGAATAAAATCAATATCTTGGGGAAGATGTACTATGCTTATCCTATGAATCCATCACTGCTCTCTGACCTTAGATGTTCTTCAGTTTGAGATGACCTGGTTAAGAAAACATGGGATCAACTTCTATAAATACACTATTGCTTATTTTGCAAATTATAATACAGCATAAGGAAGTAGTAGATAAAAACATTTGGACAAATACATAATTATCGTATATATAAATATAAATGAAATATCAGCTTGGAAGCATTTCTGTTCAAAGATAAATGAAACATCAGGTACAAAGTATTTGTCCTTTTTGAGCCTTTAGTCAAAAGGAATCAGACCTAGTATTGGCCTAGTGTTCTCAGTTAAGATATCACCTCTTCCTTCTCTTCTTTCTTTCAGTTCTCTCCCCTCAACCAACTATTCTGTCACCTCACTTATCCTTTTAGTTACATTGAAGTAGCATGATGAAACAAAAAGCTCCAGATTAGGAGTAAGAAAACAAGTGTAAGTGTGGCTCTGGGCTTAGTGTGTGACCTTAATAAACTTCATTTAAAACAATAATAGTAATACATTCGAGACTTATTATTTGCTAGACATTGTCCTGGCATTTTATTCACACAAACTCTCATTTTAAAAACAAATCTACAAGACAAATATTTCCTGTCCTATGCATACACCTCAGAATGGTTTAACAACTTGCCCAAGTTCACCTAGCTAGTAAGCAGCAGGATCTGAATTTTTAAAAATTTGTTTTTTTCATATGTAATACCTGTTCTGCCTCCTTGTTATTAAAACAAGTTGATAAGTGTGAAAGTGTGTTATTCAATGCACAAAAACTTTATTCCATTTCTTTAGAGAATTGGGAAGAGTAATTTGAATCCGTTAAGATATGAATTAGTTCACTGGTTCATTTATTCCTGGAATATCTAGGTAGGGAGCATGATTTTCATAGTAATTACCAGGAATTTACCTTTATACATACCCCATGTTCATTTTAAAATGTTTTTACTGCCAATCTGTATGTGACTTTCTGCATTCCAGTCATAATCATGAACAGTGGATAGTTCTCTCAATTTGAAAGATAATGCCTGCTATGGTTTGCATATTTGTCTTCTCCAAAACTTATGTTGAAATTCAATCCCCAATGTGGCAGTATTGAAAGATGGGGCCTTTTTTTTTTTAAACACTGGTAAACTATTTTGTTATATAAATTGTGACCTTACATACATTTTTTTTAAAAAAATTTTTATTTCAAAATGTTAGGGGGTACAAATGTTCTTGTTACATGGATGAATTGAATAAGGCTGA
Source organism: Indri indri (assembly GCA_004363605.1). NCBI lineage: Eukaryota > Metazoa > Chordata > Mammalia > Primates > Indriidae > Indri > Indri indri. The sequence goes on from RJWJ010029165.1 coordinate 15,252, forward strand.
AGTCAGGGCTTTTAGTGTGCCCCTTGTCAGAATAATGTTCATTGTATCTGATAGGTAAGTTTTTATCCCTCACCCCCTTCGCTGTCCCCCCTTCTTAGTTTCCAGTGCCCTTTACACTACTTTATGACCACATGAACCCATTGTTTAGCTCCCACTTATGAGTGAGAACGTGTGGTGTTTGTTTTTCCATTGCTGAGTTCACTTAGGATAATTTTCTCCAGTTCCATCCAAGTTGCTGCAAATGACATTATTTCATTCCTTTTTATGGAATAGTACTGATAGTGCTGAAGAGTATTTCATGGTGTGTGTATGTGTATGTGTGTGTGTGTGTGTGTGTGTGTGTGTGTATCACATTTTCTTTATCCACTCATCATCAATTGATGGGCACTTAGGTTGATTCCACATCTTTATAATTGTGAATTGTGCTGTGATAAACACTCAGGTACAGATGTCTTTTTGATAGAATGACTTCTTTTCCTTTGGGTAGATACCCAGTAGTGGGATTGCTGGATCAAATGATAGGTCTACTTTTAGTTCTTTGAGGAATTTCCATACTGTTTTCCAGTCCCACCAATAGTGTACCTCAACACATTAAAGACCATATATGATAAACCCACAGCTAGCATTTTGGTCAATGGTGAAAAGTGCAAAGCTTTTCCTCTAAGATCAGGAATAAGACAAATATGCCCACTCTCATCACTTCTATGCAATATAGTACAGAAAGTCCTTGCCGGAGCAGTTAGGCAAGAGAAAGAGATAAAAGGCATTCAAGTAGGAAAGAAAGAAATGAAGTTATCATTGTTTGCTGAGGACATAATCTTTTATATAGAAACCCCTAAAGGTTACGCACACACGCACACACACACAAACATTAAAATTAATAAATATAGTAAAGTTGCAAGATACAAAATCAACACACAAAAATTGGTAGCATTTCTAAATACTAGCAACAAACTACCTGTAAAAATCAAGAAAAATATTTCACGTATAATAGCATCAAAAAGAATAAAATACTTGGAAATAAATTTAACCGAGGTAAAATATTTGTACCATGAAAACTATAAAATTCTGATTAAAAAAATTGAAGAAAACACAAATGAATGGAAAGATACATTACATGTTCATAGATTAGAAGAATTAATATTGTTAATATGTCAATACCACCCCAAATTATCTATAGATTCAATGCAATCTCTATCAAAATTCAAATGTCATTTTATAATGAAGAAAAAGAAATAGAAAAAAATCCTAAAATTCATATGGAATGAAAAAAGATCCCAAATAGCTGAGGTAACCCTGAGAAAAAAAGAACAAAGCTGGAAACATCACATTAGCTGACCTCAAGCTATATTACAAAGCTGTAGTAATCCACACAGCATGGTACTGGCATAAAAACAGACATATAGACTCATGGAACTGGGAGAATCAACAAACAAATCCATGCGTTTGATTTTCAAAAAAGGTGCCAAGAATACGCAATGGGAAAAGGATAGTCTCTTCAATAAATGGTGTTGAAAAAACTGGATCTCCACTGCAGAAAAATGAAATTAGATTCTTATACCATACAAAAATCAACTCAAAGTGGATTAAAATGTAACTATAAGACTTGAAGCTATAAAACTACTAGAAGAAAACATAGGGAGAAAGCTACATGACATTAGTCTGGGCAATAATTGTTTGGATTTTTTCGATTTGACTCAAAAAGCTTAGGTGACAACAACAAAAAATAGACAAAAGGAATTCCATCATACTAAAAAGCTTCTATACAGCAAAGAAAACAGTCAATAGAATGAAGAGGCAAACTTCATCTTCTCAACATTTCTTTCTTTTGAGACAGAGTCTCGCTCTGTTGCCCGGGCTAGAGTGAGTGCCATGGCATCAGCCTAGCTCACAGCAACCTCAAACTCCTGGGCTTAAGCAATCCTTCTGCCTCAGTCTCCCAAGTAGCTGGGACTACAGGCACGCGCCACCATGCCCAGCTAATTTTTTTTCTACATATATTTTTAGTTGTCCAGATAATTTCTTTCTATTTTTTAGTAGAGACGGGGTCTTGCTCTTGTTCAGGCTGGTCTCGAACTCCTGACCTCGAGCAATCCTCCCGTCTTGGCCTCCCAAAGTGCTAGGATTACAGGCGTGAGCCACCGCGCCCAGCCTAAACATATTTTCTTTTATGACTCCGGTCTTAGCCAATACCATATCTTAAGAGCTCCTAACAACTCTTCCTGTTATACTTCTAGCCCCCTATAATCTATTCCATACACAGAAGTCAAGAGTGATAATGCCATTCCTCTGTTGTCTTCTAGTGGCTGTCCATTTCACTCAAAATGAAAGACAGGCCTTATGTGATCTGGCCTCCTCCCACCCCCATACTTCTCTGACTACTCTTGATGTGCTTTGTCAATTTGCTGTACTCACAGTGGCCTAGAAGGCCACTGTGTCAAAATAACAGGTATATTAGAGTTCTTTTTACTGCTGTTCTCTCTCCCATCTTAGAATATTTGCACAGCAGTTTCCTCTGCCTGGAACCCCCCTGCCCAAGACAACCACATGGGAAACCCCTACCTTCTTTAAATTTCGCTCAAGTATCACTTTCTCAACACAGTGTATCCCTATCACTCTGTTTAAAATTGCAATATCCTGCATCACTCCTCTTGCAAACACCCACTTCCATTTGTTGGAAAGCAAAGCATCTTTGAAAAGCCAAAGCAGTAAAATTTACTGGTACTGACTTTTTAAAATGTAACTGAAATATCTGTTGGTGCTACAAAATTTTTCAAGGCACAGTAGATAAAACTCACCTGGTGATATCAATCAATGAAGGATTAGTCAATCCCCTTTGTTTAGAGCCCAGAGTATGTGCCATTTGAGATGTGTGTGCCTTTATTTTGTAAAATGAGAGAAGGACTGATATGAACTCATGTGAGTTCTCATTCAAATTAATTTTTGGAAACAGTAGAAAGTGGAGAATATAGAAATTGATTCCTTTGAAATAATTCCTATTTTTGTACTCCTTAGACAGTTTTTATATCTCTTGGAGGTATCCTACCCCTCTTTGAAGATTATTGATAAAGTGCATTTTGTTCCATTTCTTTCCTGTGATAAAAGGCACACTGCTATGGTTATCTTACATCCTACACTAAATCACTAAAATTTTTCATGGTAAGATCTAGTTCAGAAGATCTACTTGTTAAAATTCTTACATAGGATCTCTTCATAGCGCATCATACCAATGCTGTTCCCTACAATTTTGCTTCCAACTAGCTTTTATGTAGAGCTGCTCACTGAATTATCCACTTTGAGAAGGAAGTTGTAGTTCTTTGTGTCCGATATTTGATTGTGAGGCTGGGGAAATATTATTTTAGAAAATGTTTCTTATGTTCCAGAAATGGTATCAAGAGTACTAATTTTATAACTGCATTTCTTGAATATTCCACAGCAGCAGTCCCCAACAATTTGGCACCAAGGACTGGTTTTGTGGAAGACAATTTTTCCACGGACTGGGGTGGCAGGTAATGATTTTGGGATGATTCAAGCACATTGCATTTATTGTACATTTTATTTCTATTGCTATTACATTGTAACATATAATGAAATAATTATACAACTCACCATAGCGCAGAATCAGTGGGAGCCCTGAGCTTGTTTTCCTACAACGAGATGGTCTCATCTGGCAGTGATGGGAGACAGTGACACCGGAAGTGTGTTGCTTATGTCCAGTCTACTCCGTAATCTCGTGTTGGTTGCTGTCACTGCAGAAAACCCTGCTTCTCAAAGAATAGGATGTTGGAAATAGAAGCAGGCTTTCCAGTGCTTTTGTGGCAATGTCAGGATATTCGGCCTTGACTTTAATCCAGAACATACGGAGATTTGAAGTTGTCTCAAACATACTTTTAAGGCCACCTTCATTTGTGATCTTAAGCAGCTGATCCTCTTCTAGCACGGACAAAGTCGATTCACCTGGCTTGTTCACAAATGGATCACGGATCCATTCCTTCGCAGTTCGGGGGTCTTTTGTGGTTGGGAAGTAATGGTCAAACTCTTGAAAGCCGAGATAGGTGATCATGCACCAGCTAGGAGAAAGAAAGCCCTGGCTCAGTCTCTTTCAAAAATCTCTGCTAATGTTTGAAACATGTCAAAAATCCCAGTGTTCACGCATCACCCCCATAATTCCAGTTTGGCTTTGAATGCAGCCACTTTATCTGCTGACTTGAACACAGTTGTCGTTCTCCCCTGAAGTGATGGATTGAGTTCATCGAGCAGGTTGAATATGTCACACAAGCAAGTTTTGCGACCTATTCTGTGTCACTGAAATGTGCTGCCAGTGGTGACTGTTTTTCTAAAAGAAATCTCTGGAACGGCTCTCCTAACTCAAAAATTTGGCCAGTGATCTACCTTTAGAAAGCCATCTCACTTCTGTGTATAAGAGAAAAGCACTTCTGTGCTCTGCATCCATCTCCTCGCAGAGCTGCATGAACAGATGTGAGTTAAGGGCACATACTTCAATGTGGTTGATAATTTTAATCACATTCCTGCAAAATGTTGTTTAGTTCAGGTGACATTTTTCAGCTGGCCAGCATTTCTCTATGGATGCCACAGTGCATTAGACTCACATTCAGAAGCGACCTCCTTGACCCGAGTAGTGAAACCAGAAAGCTGTCCAGTCATGACCGACGCTCCTTCCATGCATATACAGACACCAAATGACCAATTCAGTTTTACTGACATGCAATCGTTCAAAGACTTGAATAGTTCTGTAGCTGTGGGGTTGGCTAGCAAAAAAAAGTGCACATAACATATCCTCATACACATCCTCCTGAAAAATATACTGCACAAAAACAAGCATTGTTGCCTTGTTGTCAACATTGGTAGACTCATCAACCTGGACTGTGTACCATGGTGACTCATTAATCCTAACAGTTGTGCCTCAATATCCTCTGCTATTTCGTCAATTCATCTAGTTATGGTGCTAGCCGAAAGAGGAACATGTGCCACCTTTTGAACTGCAGCCTCTCCTGAAAGTTCACAGCAAATGCCCTTAGCAACAGGCAGGATCAACTCTTCACCAATAGTAAAGGGCTTCTTAGCTTTAGCAACGCAGTTAGCCACTAAGAATGATGCACTCAGTGCAGACACATTTGATGAAGTGGTGGCCTTCAATAATTGCTTCTGTTTTTTGTGTTCACATTTTTTTCTTTTGAAAAACTCCAAAGGCTTGTCTTTTAATGCAGCGTGCTTGGTCTCCATGTGGTGAAGCAGCTTTGAAAGTTTAAGGCTTCATTGGATAGCTTATTGCCCCATATTATACAAAGTGGGCTTGGAGAATGTGAATCACCTGTTGCAATGAACAAAGTAGGACTCTTGGTATTTTCTTTTAAATGCAGTTTTCATTTTGTTGGCAGTCTTGGAATCTTCTGCTGTCTCAGCATTGGGTCTTTCCCCCTTTTCAAAGAAGCTCTCCAGTGATGTTTGCTTTTTTACCCATTTTTGCTAGGGTTAGCTTATGGGCTTACCAAAATTGTGACTGAGATAAGTGTACAGTGCAGGAAAGAGGAGTGTGTGGAAGCAGTAAATAAAATAATGGGCGGGCC
>RJWJ010029166.1:0-20843 GCA_004363605.1 Indri indri
AAAAAATCATAATGAAAATTACAATATACTTAGAATTGAATGATAATGAAAATGTAACATATCAAAAGCCTTAAATACTTACATTGGAAAAGGTAGTTGAAAATTAGTGAACGAATATGTTAACTCAAGATATGAGAAAAAGAACAACAGAAAAAACTGATAGTAAATAAAATAAAGGAAGAAATAAAAGGTAGAAATTTGAATGAAATGAGAAAACAATTACAATAGAAAGAATCATCTGACTAAAAAAATGTGGGGGCCAGGCTCGGTGGCTCATGTCTGTAATCCTAGCACTTTGGGAGGCTGAGGCAGGAGGATCGCTTGAGGCCAGTAGTTTGAGACCAGCCTGAGCGAAAGCGAGACCCTGGGCATGGTGGTGTGTGCCTATAGTCCTAGCTACATAAGAGACTGAGGCAGGAGGATTGCTGGAGCCCAGGAGTTTGAAGTTGCAGCGAGCCATGATGATGCCACTGCCCTATAGCTCAGGTGACACAGGGAGAGACTGTCTCAAAAAACAAAAAAAAAGGAAAGTTCATTATTTGAGACTAATAAAATTGACAAGCCTCCCAACAGATGAATCACAAAAAAGGCATAAATGTTTAATGTCCTAAAAAATTCACTGAAATGTTTAATGTACAAATTTATGGACAATAAATCTGAACATTTTGTCAAAATGGATAATTTCCTAGGAAATAATAACTTTGAAAAGGTGGCTCAAAAATTAAAGAATCTTCACATTCACTAGCATGGCTATCATCAAAAAGGCGGATTAAGTATTGGCAAGGATGTGGAAAAACTGGAACTTTCATATTAAATAGATTGCAAGTCATGCCTGTAATCCCAGCACTCTGGGAGGCCGAGGCAGGAGGATCGCTTGAGCTCAGGAGTTCAAGACCAGTCTGAGCAAGAGAGAGACGCCCCCCCCACCCCACCCGTCTCTATTTAAAAAAAAAATTAAAAAAGAAAAATACATTGCTAGTGAGAATGTAAAGTGGTGCAGTTGTTGCACAAAACAGTTTTCATAGCGGCCAATCTTGAATAACATCCAAGAGCCTGATTTTTTTTTTTTTTTTTTTTGAGACAGAGTCTGGCTCTGTTGCCTTGGCTGCAGTGCTGCGGCGTCAGCCTGGCTCACAGCAACCTCAAACTCCTGGGCTCAAGTGATCCGCCTGCCTCAGCCTCCCGAGTAGCTGGGACTACAGGCATGCGCCACCATGCCTGGCTAATTTTTTCTATGTATTTTTAGTTGTCCAGATAATTTGTTTCTATTTTTAGTAGAGACGGGGGTCTCGCTCTTGCTCAGGCTGGTCTCGAACTCCTGACCTTGAGCGATCCACCTGCCTCGGCCTCCCAGAGTGCTAGGATTACAGGCGTGAGCCACCACTCCCAGCCAAGAGCACTGATTTACTTGAGACAATGGATGAAATATTGAAGACTTAGAGTTGGGGCCACACGTGGGTATTACTACATTTTCACGGAGCTGGTTCTACTCTTCATACGAACCATCCTGGACTCACGTCCCAAACGACTCTAGACATTCAGTATCTTCGGGAAGATTTAAGAGCTGGGGACACATCTGGGGCCGTGATTTTGCCAGGAATTGGATCTACTAGCAGATTCACTCAACGGGATTTGCTGGAGACGTTCCACAAGGTCAGCTACGCTGAAGAGAAAAACTTGCAACCCGTCTAAGAGGCCGGCCCGGCGCCATCTTGTGGCCCCGGCATCTCCTTCCGGTGGGAAACAGGAGTTGGAAACTTCATGGCGGTTGGACCTGCGACAGTTGGGAGTTTCTTGCACTTTTGCCAATTTTGTTTCAGTTACCTTATATCTTTTGTTTTTGTAGTAATTTTTTTTTTTTATTTCAGCATTTTATGGGGGTACAGATGTTTAGGTTACGTATGTTGCCCTTGCCCGTCCTCCCTCCCCCGCCAAGTCCGAGCTTCAAGCGTGTCCATCCCCCAATGGTGCGCATCGCACTCTTTGTGTATACCGTCCCCTCCTCCCCCCATGTTTTTTTTTTTTTTAATTGTTTTCTGGTTTCTGTACTGTATAAATGCAGTTGATTTTTGTTTATTTATCCAACAACTTGCTAAAGTATCTTATTCTAATAATTCATTTGTATATTCTTTGAAGTTATCTGTGGACAGTTACATCATCTGAGAACAATGACAGTTTGGTTTCATCCTTCCTGTTCCTTGCATCCCTTATTTTTTTTACTTGTTTTACTGCGTCCATTAGGACCTCCCAAAGAACACTGAATACAAACCAGTACTGGGCACCCCATCTGATTAACAGAAAGGCTTGCTTCGAAACATCTTGCCTTTAAATACGATGTTTGCTGTAAATTGTTAGTATGTATCCACTTGTCCTGCTTTGTAAAGGTTTTTTTTTAAATCACAAATGTTTTGAATTTTATCAAAAGATTTTTCCTGAAATTATTGAGAATATCACCTGGGTTTTCTCTGATAATGCAATGAATTCATGGATAGATTTTTCTGATGCGAAAGCAACCTTGAATTCCCGAAATATAACCAATTTTGACATGATTTGTTGTTTTTATATTACTTGGATATAGTTTGCGGATTGCTTGCTTAGAACTTGTGAAACTATATAAAATTTAAAAGCTGTTGGAACCCCACAAAACACTTTAAGCCTTGAGAGAGATGTGACTATGATGTGAGTCGCATATAGTTACAATTTTGTTCTAAGATTACAGATTAACTCACTTATTTTTCTTGTTCTGTACAATGACTATAGAGAATTAAACAATGTCGGGAACAAAAACCTCCTGCCTTCTTATTAATTTCCTCTTTGTCCTTCTTTGCTTAGACCAGATGACAGAAAACCCATGATTATAACACCCTCTGTAAAAACAAAATGTTCAATATATCCTTTCCAAAAACACTGCTTATAAACAAATTGCAAAACTACGTGCTAACCTTTTATGAATGTTGCAATCCTGCTAAAACTCCTCTGTCTCTGCCTATGTAAATGAAATCTTACCTTCCCTGCTTTGGAACACTGACACCATTCCTTTGGAGTTGGTGTTTCCAGGTGGTCTGTCCTCACACTTTATGCTTGGATAAACTTTAAATTGTATTCTGACCATTTTGGTTATTTTAGGATGACAGACTTTGTATCTTTGTTCATGAGTGGGTAGGGCAATCCCTGTATTTTACTCTTATCTAATTATGGTATCAAAGTTATTAGTTTTATTAATGAGTTGGAGAGTGTCCCTTTTTCTATTGTCTAAAAAACTGTAAGACTTCCAACCTCATTGGAAGTTTTGTGGGGCTAACCTGTAAAACCCCCTGGATCTGGCATTTTCTTTGCGGGAAGATTGTGCACTACTGATTCAGTTTCTTTTATTGTTAGAGGACTTTCACATTGTGTATTTCACCTTAAGCCATTTTGCTTAGTGTTATTTTCTAGAAACGTGTTCATTTTATGTTATTGTTTTTAATCTTGGTGTGTTTTTTTCATTTTAAAAATTATTTGTGCATTCTCCTTTCCTATTTGTCTATTTTGTATTTCAAAGAATCAATTTTTAGCCCTTTGATTATTGTGTTCAGCTTCTTTAGTTTCTGCTTTTCATTACTTCTTTTCAGCCTTCATTTCAGCATCTACGCAGTGGTTCACGCCGGTAATCCCAGAGCTTCGAGAGGCTGGAAGATTGCTTGAGGCCAGTTCCAGACCAGCTTGGGGAACACAGCAAGACCCTATCGCTACAAAAAAAAATAACAAAAACCAAAAAGCCCTATTTAAGGGTATACATTTTCCTGAGGGTACTTTTTTTTAAAGCTACATTTCACAAGTTTCAATGCATAACTGTTTTCATTATCATTCTAAGTATTTTTGAATTCCCCATATGGTAACTTCTTTAATCAATGAGTTATTGAGAAATGTTTTTAAATTTCTAAACATACGGTTTTTTTCCTCTAAGTTTTTGTTGTTGTCCTTTAATTATGTTGTAGACATACTACATAGTTTATGGCACTGCTTCTTCAGTATTTGAGATTTGCAAATGTTCATATATGCTTGAGAAAAACATATTAATTAAATGGTAGGTAAAGATTTCTAAATATATCTATTAAATAAGAAAGAGAACTTGATTAGATCTATAACAAAGTGGCTGAACTGGTGTCAGCTCAGAAGAATGGTACTAGAAGTGAGGAGCAGAAAAACGAAAGGAATTCTATTCTTTGTTCAGCACTGAGACTTGACAAGCTTTAAAAAAGAAGAAAAATTAAAACTGATCATAAAGCCATAACAAACTGAAACTAGGAAAAGAAAGCTACAATATATATGGTTTTTGGTAGAAATGATTTAAAATACAAATTTATTTGATCATATTTAAAAATAGCATAATCACATTCATTTCCTTAATAATCACTGTAAACATACTGGATTTTGGAGCTCTTAGTTTGCTCTAGAAATTAGTAGAGTTGAGCATTACCAGCCTGGCAAGCCTTTTCCTTCCTCTCCAGGATCTTCTTCCCTTTGGGGGAGGAGTGTTTGTGACAACTGATACTACATAGCTTGCCAAATCCTTTCCACCTCCTCCCATAGGCAACAGGGTGACTTGGCTTATTCTTTTACTAAAGTCATTGAATAAGCAGGTAGGTTAGGTTATCAAACAGAGAATGGAGGGAAGGTTCCATTGTAGATAATTCCCAAATATAAGAATGGATGAATTCAAGACTTTAGCTGTTCAATCCCTTCTTTTGCAGACTGGATAGATATACCAGCAAAAGATCTCAGATTTTTGGTTGATTAAGATGTCAGTATAGCTTTGCACAGTGGCAGTATCGTAGCCAATGAGGTTAATCCGAGGTACGATTATTGCTAATTGAAAACATTAAAAAAAAAAAGATAACAGTGTAATGTACTCAGTTCCTTTGATTAAAATGTATCAGAAAGCCATCTCTGGGTGGGGAAGAAAAGTTAGTTTATTACAATGATGGTACTATAAAAGGAAAATTGAAGCAGCAAACGGCAGGTGGTATTATCCCTTTCCTCTTGAACTCAAATGATCACTTCACGCCTGTCAGCTTTACAGTCCAAGCATACTCCACTGGGATAGCAGAGGGTGGCAACTGGGGCAGAATGATGATGACCCCTTTATCTGGATCTGGGGACCACTTCAGATCTTCTTGGATTCCCAGCATCATTATCTGAAGAAAACAAAAAGAAATGGGAAGAAACCAGTAATGCATTAATGAGTACAGGATATAGCCTGAACATGGTGGGAAACAGCTATGCTGGGCCAGGGCTGGAGAGATAGTCAAAAAAGCAAATATGGGAGAAACCTGGGCAGGGAAGGAAGCTGCAGAGAAGGCCTGCCGATTCCTTTAGAAAAAGTTACACCTTAGGACCATGGCTCCTTACCGTTGTAGTCGAGGTAGGTGTGGGGGATCTAAGGTTCAAGACTCCATTTCCTGGCCACTGCAGAAAAATGGCATAAAGAGCTGATCCTTTTGAGGTATACCTGGAAAAAAAGAAACATCACTGTCTGAGATACGAGGCTTGTTAGCATGATACGTAACGTTATATATTCCCCTTACAATTAGCTACCAAATCCAAGACCTTGAATCTGTCACTGCTACTGTTAATAGGAAGCACCAATAACTCGATACCAATTCAGGCCTGCAGGATAGAAGCGGTCTATAAAACTCTTTCTGGTGATATCTTCTATTTCCCCTCTCTATTGGATTAAGTTTTCCTTAAAAATTAACTCTTACATTAGTTATTTCACACTGAAGCCATTTACCTTATTATTCAAATCTTTTTTCAACTCCAAATCCATGTGAAAATAGCAGCAAGGATAACAAGGGCGGGATATGCAATGAAGACAAATTTGTTGTTCTGAGATTTCACCACGTTTGGAGAAGAGGATGAAAACCACTGCTATTGTTTGAATGCCCCCCGTCCCCGATTTCATGTGTTGGAAACATAACCCCCAAATTCATATGTTGATGATACAGTATTTGGAGGTGGGGCCTTTGGGAGGCAATTAGGATTAGATGAGGTCATCAGGGTGGGGCCCTCGTGATGGGACTGGTGACTTATAAGACCACGTCATGACAAAGCAGGAAGGCCCTCATCAGATGCCAGTACCATGTTCTTGGACTTCCCAACCTCTTCCCAACCCAGTCTGTGGTACTCAGCTATAGCAATAGAAAGAAAAGAAGACAATCACTGAATAGAAATTCATCCCAAACAGAGCAGAATTAATGTGCTTCCCTTGATCCAAAGACCAAGCTTTTGGTGTAACACCGGCAGTTACCTTTTATTGAACACTTAGTTTGTGCCTGGCACTCTGCTGGGTGCTTTACATATATTATCTCATTTAATCCCCACAACTCTATGAAGTTAAATATCATCACTCCATTTTGCAGTAAAAAAACTGGGGCCTAAGATTAAATAACTAGATCCAGAAGTCCAAGTATGAATGGAAAGAATTTAGAATGGAGCCCCTTACGTGGTAGGTATAATACAAGCATTAGCTATTACTGTTTTTAGAAGGCAGGATAACAATCTCAACTACACAGACTGATGCTTTGTAGCTCCTTCCCTTTTCCCCAAGCCTACCACCTCCTTCACTAGTCAAAGATATCCTGGTAGCCCAGGTATAACTCAACTGGGGCACAAATTTTATAGGAAAAGAACAGTTTTGGGTTTCCTCGAGGCAACTTCCAGCCTAACTTGTTACACTGTGGACTCAAGGAGATGCCAGTTCAGGATGGGCCACAGTCCTGTTCCTGCTCGTAACGGAAGACAAGACTCACCATACAGATGTCGTGTTCTTCTCAAATTGCACCCGCCATGGTTTGGAGGCATAGATAGCCTCCCCATTGACACTCAGCCACTTGCCAACAGCAAGAAGCCTTTCTTGGAAGATGGGAACAATCAGTCCATCTTTAGTTGGTCCAATGTTCAGAAGATAGTTGCCTCCCAGACTAACTGTCTGAACCAGTTCCTGGAGAAAGCAAAAACAATGACAGCCTAGCTATGAATGCCAAGCCTGACATTGTGCTTGGAACACACAGATACTAAGAGAAGAAAAATAATCTAGGGCACATTCTCTGCTTTGTGAATATCCTTTCCATTTGAAAAATTGTATCTTTTTTTTGTCATTATAAAAGCAAGAGAGGTTCATATGACAAAACTGAAAAATCCCGCTGTAAGATGGAGAAATACATTAACTCATAATCCAGGGGGTGGTCACAGGGCACCTCCTGGGAGACTGCACTTCCCAGGGGGCTGGACGTGGCGGGAAGGGTCATGTCTCAGAAACGCAGGGTGTGAGCAGGGAAGCTGAGAAAAGAAGCAGTTGGCCATGAAGGGATCAGATGGAGTGATGCAGACAATCTGGGCACCAGAGAGGAGAGACCTTGAGCAGTTGCTGAGGGAGATTTCGGAAGCTGGAAGAGATGCAAAGAATTTCAGAACACTCTCTGCGTCGGGCTGTAATAAATGCACATACTGCCCCTTTGGGAAAACTGATGTAGAGATATATTCTTTAAGGCCTCTGGAGTGGGAATTGGGGGTGCATCTGTGTTTACTGTGACCTTGAACAAGTGAATTTCCAGGCAGCCCAGAAAAACTAAAGTTATATACAGGTTATACATAAAATTTTGAAAAGGAGAATTCATTACAGTACTCCAAATGATACCACACCGTTAACTTTTGATGTCTTCCAGTCTTTTTCCTATGCAGTTAATTTTATATAGTTGCAATAATATGTAACTTATTTTTTCACTCAATAACCTATAATGACATTCATCAACATTTTTATCATTAAGGAAAATCCCCAAATCTATGTAATTATCTCTTCACGGTTACAAGAAATTGAAACGACCCATGTGTTCAATTGAAAATAATCCTGGGAAGAATCTCTGTCTGTTCAACTTTCCTCTGTAACTGTAACTATTTGATATTCCTTAGGGTAGGTTTCTGTTAGTATGTTCAACCCTCATGGGTCGTCCTGTCGACCTATACTTCCAGCCAGAGTGCGTCTCTCACTCTTTGAAGGCTGCTTTGAGATCAGTAGTTAAAAACTAACTCAGAGGTGCTCTTACCGAAATGATTTCAGCTTCTTCTGCAATATCAGAAATCACCATGTCCCGACGATAGCCCCAGGAGAGCTTGTCGATGCTGGTGCACATCTCCCACTTGTGATCTGGCAGGCTGTGTGGCTTGTATTTATCTTGACAGTTATAGTATCCTCCATGGTGACAGGAACAGTTCTGACCCCACCGGTCATTTACTACCACCTCATCCTAAAGGGGGAAAGAGTACTCGGTTGTCAGGAGTAAAACCACTTGGCTGCTTTATGAAATGCAGTTTGATAACTTAAGAGTCTGTTTGGAAGCAAAGAACAGTTAGTCTAGAGCAGTCGTTCTCAACTGGGGGCAATTTTTCCCTGGAGGGGACACTTGGTAAAGTCTAGAGACACTTTTCCTTGTCACAAGTGGGGTGGTCCTATTGCCATCTAGTGGGTAGAGGCCAGGGATGTTAAACATCTACAGCCCACAGCAAAGAAGTATCCAGACCTGGATGTCAATAGTGCTGAGGCTGAGAAACCCTGGTGTAGAGACACATGGTATCAGGGCTGGGGGAACCTGTTTTAAAGATCATCTAGTAAACCAGTTTGTTAGAGGAGAAATAGACAGGAAAGGACTGTGAGTTTAGGCCTCTCTCTTTTATGTAAAAAAAAAAAAAAAAAAAAAAAAGAGGCCAAAGAGACTCAGGCTCCCTGGCAACTTACATTTGATTTATTTTATTTTTTATTTATTTACCTTTTTATTTATTTTTTAGAGACAGGGTCTCGCTCTGTTGCCCAGGCTGGAGTGCAATGGCAGGATCATAGCTCACAGCAAGCTCTGACTCCTGGGCAAAAATGATCCTCCCACCTCAGCCTCCCAAGTAGCTATAGGTGTGTACCAACATGCCTAAGCTAATTTTTAAAAATTTTTGTAGAGATAGGGTCTCAATCTCCGGGTCTCAAGCAATCCTCCTGCCTCGGCCTCCCAAACTGTTGAGATTACAAGCTTGAGCCACCTCACCTGGCCTAGCTGTGTTTTTTAAATGGTGATTAGGGTTGGTATTTTCTTCCCTTTTCCAACAGTGCATCTTTGCCTAATCTTTTTTCCTTTTTCACGATGCTCCTTAATTAAGAATTAAGACTGGCTCCTTAATTAGCCAGTCAACTAAAAATAGAAACAAAAAATTAGCCAGGCTTGGTGGCTCACACCTGTAGTCCCAGCTACTCGGGAGGCTGAGGCAAGAGGATCACTTGAGCCCAGGAGTTTGAGGTTGCTGTGAGCTAGGCTGACGCCACGGCACTCACTCTAGCCTGGGCAACGAAGCGAGACTCTGCCTCAAGAAAAAAAAAAAAATCCAATTCTTAGTTCAGTACATGCACACCCATTTATTCAATAACCACTCAGCAACTACTATGAGGTTGATACCGTGGCAGGTACTAGGGTATCCGAGGTGAATAAAACAGTTCTTGCCCTCAAAGATTCAGCAGAGACTAGCAGAGACAGATATGTGGGCAATTATAACCTGACATCATATCAGAATTTATTACCTAGGGCTGAACTCTGTTTCTGGGAGTCTCCACACATTCAGCAAGTCCCAGGAAACCACTCTTAACCTGCCTTTATCCGTTACATATGATTTCTTTCCTCTTTTCCTTCTTCTCATTTTCTGACTTTAGTATTAGCTACCCAATAACATCCCTAGAGGCTTATTAATCTACCAAGGTACCGCAGTTTGAACTGGTTTTATACTTAGGTTTTGCTTTGAAATCCACAACAAATCTAGAACATGTAAGATTTTTGAAACTTTCCGTAGTGAAGATTAAGACTTATACTACTTGGAAGTGTGCTGAAATGGAAACTGTAAGTGGGCAGCCAATACGCACTGGCCAATAGTGTTGATTATGGGGAGGAGAATGGCGTAGCCAAGGTTCCCTCAAGAATGTAGAATTAAGGGAAATGAACTTGCCCTTTGAGAGTTAAACTATATAATCAATATAGAATAGGTGAGATATCATAGATATTTGCATTTTATTCCTATCACTTAATTTTATACGTTTTGTATATCTTTTACATCGTATGTTTTGTTTCTCTTTTTTTTTTTCTGGCACAGAACAGACAGATTTGTTTCTCTTTTGTTATGTGTTTTGATATCTTTTGGGTGGTTTTCCCACTTATAATATTTGCTTGCTTAATAGAGTTTATCTTCTCTGTAGTGGTCTGGGAATTCTATATACTGTTTATTCTACTACATAAATGTAACACTATTTAAACCTACATTATCAAAATCAAGAATTGAAAGAGAAAAATAAGCTTAGACTCCAAGGCGTGTGGGGAAGGAGTAAAGGAGAAACCTTTAACATCCATTAAGTGCCCCAGCCCCTGCCACCCTCACGTTGACATCACTGTTTACTATCGCTGCTGTGGTGGTTGTTGGGACTCCAGATCTTGGCTCCTTGTACTTAATCCTAATAGACAAATAAGAAATTAGTTATACAATTGCATACCTTGACGGGGCTATCATTGTAGAGCCAAGAAAGAAATTCTGTGGAGTTCCAGTAAGTATCAGGGCATTCCCACTCCCCATCAGACCAGATCAGGTCAGGCTTGTAGCTGGAAGACACGTGATGAGGACAGAGTTGAGTATCTGAAGACATTCACAGTAAAGTCTTGTGGGCCAATTTTATTTTTTAATGAAGAGTGGGTCTCGCTATGTCACCCGGGCTGGAGTGCAGTGGCGTCGTCATAGCTCACTGTAACCTCAAACTCCTGGGCTCAAGTGATCCCCCTGCCTCAGTTTCCTGAGTAGCTGGGGCTACAGGCATGCGCCACTGTGCTCAGCTTGTGGAATAATTTTTGCAATATTGAAAAATTAATTTTCCTCCATTTTGAAAGTATATACCAACTGTAAAAATTACCACAATGCAGAGCATGTGGAAAACTAAATAAACAACTACAACAAATAACTTTGCTGATGTAACTCGTGTTTAAAACAAACCTAGCATTTTGGTATACTTCCTCTTGGTCTTTTTCTTCGTGCCTTTTTTGAAAATGAGAGTGGTCATCAGTATATACATAATTTGGTTTTCCTTAACAACTAATTTTTGTGGAAAGAAAAAAAAAAGTGGTGCCCAGAACTACAGGACTGAGGGTTTGTTTGCTTTTAAGATTTGTTGGGAGCTTGAGCTATTCCCCACATACATTTTTTACAACTACCCAACATTTCTACTGTAAAGGATCTACAGAAATCATTTGAGCCCCAGTTTTATCTCTTCCACGTTCTTACTCTGAGCCCCATAAGTGGTGTGTGTGCACAAATAAATATGTGCATACCTACGTGGTAAGCATCGCTAACCCAATTTTAGTAGCAAGAATTTGATGCTCAGCAGGGCAATGTGTTTTAGGTGACAAAGCTTGTAGGTAACCGGAGCTGGAACTCAAATGCAAATCTGCCTGATGCCAAAGTGCATGCTGTACCCCATAATCAGGCCAGCAAGTAAACTCTAGGAAAAAGATCACCTGTCTAAGTGGCAAGATATATTATAACAGTCTGTGTTTTACTGTGTATGAGGAATTGTACTGGCAATTTATGCTCATTAGTTCTCACAATTCTGTGGTGTATTATTATCCCATTTCACGATAGAGAAACTGAGATCTTGAAGGGTTAAGAAGTTTGTTCAAGGCCATATGGCCAGTAAGAAAAAAGAACTGGGACTTCGGATCCAGTAATGTCTAGCTGTGTTCAAGCCTCTGCTAGTCTCTTACAACTGTGTACTGTTTCCTTAGAGAAGTCATTTGGACAGAATCTGGATACAAGGAAATGGTTTTCTTTTTTTCTAAAATGAGAATCCAGGCACCTGGCTCTTAAGCTTTAAGGGTCTACCATCCTCTATGAGTTCCCAGGGACAAGGGCAAACTAGGGATAAAACATAGTGAAGACTAGTGACAAATCCCGAAGTCAAAGTGATCATTTCAAGAATAATGATAATAGGCTGGGCAAGGTGGCTCACACCTGTAATGCCAGCACTTTGGGAGGCTGAGGCGGAAGGATTGCTTGATGCCAGGAGTTCGGACCAGCCTGGGCAACACAGTGAGACCCTATCTCCACAAAAAAATAGAAAAAATTAGATGGGTGTGGTAGAGTATCCCAGTAGTCCCAGCTACTCAGAAGGCTGACCTAGGAGGATCACTTGAGCCCAGGAGATTGAGGTTGCAGTGAGCTATGATGATGCCACTGAGTGAGACTCTGTCTCAAAAAAATAAAAAAGAACAATGATGATAATAACACCACCCTTACTCTCTATACCCGGCACTTTGACAAATATGCTTCACATGTTATTCAATATGGAAGGCATTATTATGCCCGCTTTACAGAGTGAGAATCTGAGGCTCAGAAGGGTGTTCTGTTTAAGGTTTGTAAGTAATACAAGCCAGAACTCAAAACACAAATCTGTCTGATGCCAAATCCTACACGGGGTCTGCCACAGTTAGACCATACTGCCCCCTCCCCAAGGTCCTGACAGGGAAAACGGCATGCAAGGAGGGAACTGAAGTTTTGACTTTCTACCATCCTGGGTTTTGTAAGATTGTTTCAATTTATAAAGGCAATATGAGGATATTATAGAAGTTTCGAAAAGTAGGAGGAAAAAACAATACAACTACCACTTTTATTATTTTGATGTCTTCTAGATTTTTTTCATACCTCCCTCACCCCCAACACCCCCAACTTTTACAAGTACCCTATAGGAGGCTCTGATTTCATTGATAAAAGTCCTAAGACCAAAAACATTTGCTTATTACCTGATAACAAGGTCGTACAGCTCTGGCAATGTTTTTGCTCTGACAAAATACTGTGTTTTGAAGCCGTTTTTCTTATCAAGTAGGTAGAGTGGATGGAACCACTCGAAGAGTGAGTGGTAGAGGCCATAGCGTATGCTCCTTAAACAGAAAAACAGGATAGAAACTGTTACTCAGCAAAGAACAAACAATTTAAAAAAAATCAGTTCTAGCATTTTTTACATCTTAGTGAAACTCACCCATAAAGGCATGTAAGTGGTGGGATCCAAAGCCATTTCCTTAAATTATGAATCGTTCACGTAAGCAAAAAGATTGGGTTTACTGTGTCTTCAATAACACAAATAGCTACTGTTTATACACAAATATCTTAACACCAAAATATCATTTAAGCCATCTTTTATCTCTTAAGTCAATTATCTCAATAACATACAGTCCCTTCTTTTTTGGAGACTGGGTCTCACTCTGTCACTCAGGCTAGAGTGCAGTGGTGTCACCACAACTCACTGTAACCTCAAGCTCCTGGGCTCAAGCAATCCTCCTGCCTCAGCCTCCTGAGTAGTTGGGACTACAGGCATGCACCATCATGCCTGACTAATTTTTCTATTTTTTTGTAGAGATAGGGTCTCACTACGTTGCTCAGGCTGGTCTTGAACTCCTGGCCTCAAACAATGCTCCTGATTCAGCCTCGCAAAGTGCTGGGATTACAGGCATAAGCCACCACCCACGCCTGGCCATATAGTCCTATTTTTAAAAAATATTTCCCCTATCAATCATAAAATTTCATATTGTAGAGATATTGGAAAATAGAGAAAAGTATAACACATAAAATATCCCAAATACTATTACTCAGAAATAATCATTAGTGACATTTTCTACGTAGTCAAAATGAATGAATATAGGTTTATTGTTTTATTTATCTAAGATTTAGTAAGAGTTCTTAATATACGCCAAATGAAATATGGTTAAAGTGATCTATCTTCATATACAATAAAGCTTGTTTTGGGTTAAGAATGCAGAGTGTTACAAAAACATTATAATGCAAGTAAAACGCAATGGTATAGATAAGAAGGAATTGGAAGTATTTCATCTATGACTTGAGGGCTAAATAGATACAAAGGTAAAAATTGTGGGTCATAAAGTCCAAATCTAGTAGCATCCCAGAGTTTTACAGCAGGACTATGAACACAACACAGCATTGGGAAACTGAATATTGAACAGTGAGTCGGCACACTCCTAAGGGTCCAGACAGTATTTAGGCTTTGCAGGCCATGTGGTCTCTGCCTCAGCTCTCAAACTGTAGCCCGAATGCAGTCACAGGCAATACATAAATAGGCATGGCCGTGTTCCAGTCAAACTCTACGATTTACACAAACAGGCAGCCGGTCTACCCTGCAAACAGGACACCAGGTTTACAAAATCACAGCAGAGCTGAAGTTGGGAATGGCACAAATATTATGCTTTTCCTTCTTACAGGTAAACATACCCGGACTGCAGGATCCAAAGCTAGAATACCTGGGTTCAAATTTCCTCTCCGCCAATTCCTACCTCTTTGATCCCTGGAAGTTACTTCTTAAGTGGCAAATATTAGGGAGCATTAATTAGAATCAACTGTGTACCTCCCTACCTCACTTTGTGCTGCTTTAACTGCCAGTTTCAGTTCCCTGTGTGACCTACTATTCATCCAAACCTTCCCTTAAGGCATGTAAAGCTTTGTGTTGATGGCTAAGGAGAACAGAAAGGTGAGAGACCTGGTCTCTGGCCTCCACCAGACACTGGAAAAGGCCCTGGGTTGTAAGCCTTTCCAGAAGGAATCCTTCACAGGTTGCAGATGGAACATCATGGTCCATGCTAGGTGTCCTTTGCCTAATCAGACATGGCCATGAACTTCTCTGATGGAGTCACCTTTGGACACATGAAAACTGAGCATCGAACACTGCTAATTCAAAGCCCAGAAGCCCTTCAGGTTACGTGCTAACTGCAAACTTAAAAAACACACGACTAGAGAAGGTATGGAACTCTGGCCAGCTAGATTAAAAGAGAAGACAGAGTAACTGTCCATAGACACACACCTCTTCCGGAGAGCTGTTCCCAATTCACCAACCAAATCCCGATGGGGCCCCACGTCCTGAGAGTTCCAGTTCCAAGACACAGGACTCGGCCAGTTTGTGAAGCCTTCATGATGCTTTGTCGTCAGGACTACATACCTGTGGACATCAAAACCACGTGAGCAAAGGAGTAGGGAGCGGGCAGGAACTTGTCCAGCACGTCTGAGGCTTTTAAAATGCCTAGGAGAACCTGACTTCAGGGAATGTACTTCTGCGAGGGGCTCCATGAGCGATACCCAGGAAGTTGCTACCGTCATGACTCCCCTTGAGTACTGCTCCAAGAATGGAAGCAAACTTGAGCAAGTCACAGTCCTTAGTTCCTGGCCAAGGAGGAGGCCCAGAGGGATGGAGGGAGTAGGGAAGGGAAAAGAAGTACACCTTAGTTCTGATTCTTCAATCCTTCTGGTATAAATGATTAACTTTCTTTAATCCTTTGCCCTGAAGGAGAAAGATCTCTACTAAAACAGCAGATGACAGAAAAGTAAGTTGTTTGTTTTGCCAAGCCTATACGAATTGCCACTCATTTATAGAGGTGACAAAAGATCCAAAGAACTGGGAGAAGAAGCAAGTGTTGAAATAACAACCAAATCATCCAACATTTAATTTGCTTTTATGGTGGAAAAATAGACAATGCCTACACATGTTGTTTTAATCACTGGCTGGTGTGGGAAACTCCAGAACTTTAAGGTCCAGATAGTGTTTTAGGCTATGGGTCACATTCTTCACTGTAGCATATTAGCATTCTTTTTAAAAATTTTACAATCCTTTAAAAATGTAAAAACCGCTCGGCAAGGTGGCTCACACCTGTAACCCCAGCACTTTGGGAGGCCGAGGCAGGAGGATCACTTGAGGTCAGGAGTTTGAGACCAGCCTGAGCAAGAGCAAGATCCCGTCTCCACTAAAAATAGAAAAAAATTAGCTGGGTACAGTGGCAAGTGCCTGTAGTCCCAGCAACTCAGGAGGCTGAGGCAGGAGGATCACTTGAGTCCAGGAGTTTGAGGTTGCTGTGAGCTACCGTGACACCACTGCACTCATGTAGCTGGGTCGACAGAGCAAGACTCTGTCTCAAGAAAGAGAAATACAAAAAAACTCAAAAAGTAAAAACCATTCTCGCTTCCTGGGCCTTAAATAAACAGGCATAAGACCAACCCTCTGGCCAGCTGGAAGACCCCTGGTGCAGTGGAAAGAATCTTTACCTTGGAGTTATAAGATTTGGAATCTAGGACATTAGCTCCCTTCCTCCCTCTGGGCCAGTCGCCTCATCCATAAAATCAAAGGTATGGAAAGAGGCTGTCTCCCGGATTTTATTTTTTTCATTTATAAATTATGGATTTCTAAAGTCCCTAGAAGACAAGTAACATTTTCTCTGTTCATTCAAGCCTTATATTCCCATACATTTAATGACAAACACTAAATGCCAGCTGTAATTTTTCTTTAGTACAAGAGAACCTAAAGTCCAAGAGAAACTAAAATCTGGCAGATGATTGAGGAACCCAGGTAAGGCTGGAAGACTGCTCTAAGCAGATGAGACCTCCCCGCTTCCATTCTTACCCTTCTCCAACCACTTCCCTCCCAGCAGCCAAACGAATCCTTCCAGAAGCTGAGAGAGTAACCATTTCCCCAATTTAACGCCTGGTAAGGCGTAAGGCTCACTCCTTGGGAACAGGCCCCTGCCTTCCACTGCCTCCCTTGTCCCTACCCCAGCACTCTCCACTCTTTCAGTTCGCTGACCAACCACCCACAAGCTCCAGTAGTTCTCAAAACCAGTCACACTTTCTGGGACACTTTGTATGTGCAAGGCACCGAGTAGAGCGGATGAATGAGATTCTGTACTGTTGCCCAAAGAACACGGCACACCAGAACTCCCTTCCTTTCCATCTTAGACACATTAGAGTTGAAAGACACTAACACGATCCCTTTCTGTAACCACAGGAGGCTGAAGTGACAAGTTCACGGTTGAACTAGGACCAGACGCCGTAGCACTGATTTAAAATCCTGGAATCCTGATTGTCTTGTCGATCAAGAAGGGGCCTTAGGTATCGCCTCGCTCAATCCTCTCGACATGCCGATGTGGACAGCGAGGGCTTTCGGGCCCACCACCTCCCAGAAACCTTCGTTTTTCGATCCCCAAGCAGACGCACCTTCTCCTCACGGCCGGCTGTGCCACCTGCAATCCTGCATCCTTCGGGAGGCAAAACACAGGACCCGGGGGCACCTGTAAGTCGGGCCGGCAGCCGAGTGGCCTCGGGCGAGCCCCCAGCCCCGCACCGCCGCTCGCCCCGCCAGCCCCGCCACGACACTCACTTGGCCCCCGCCGCCTGGAAGAGGCCGGCCCACTCCTCCGGCTGGAAGAAGCGCGCCGTGAACTGCGGCCCGAAGTCGGCGTAGCTGAAGCCGGGCGGGTAGTTGTCGCTCATGAAGCGCTGGAAGTCGGGCCGCCCCTCGCCCTTCCAGTGCCACCAGAACCACTCGCTGCCCCAGGCCGGCACCGAGAACACGCCCCAGTGCACGAACACCCCGAACTTGGCCTCGTCGAACCAGGAAGGCAGCGGCCGGGAGTCCAGGCTCTGCCAGTCGGGGGTGTAGCCGCTCTGACGCCGAACCCGAGGCGCCAACTCCGCCGCTCCGAAGAGCACCAGCAGCAGTGCGCCCACCGCCCACGACCGCGCCCCCGGAGGCCGCATCTCTGCCGCCCGGGCGCCGCCGCCCCCCCTTAACACGCAGCTGCTGGGCGCGAGGCTCCGCCCACTACGGCTAACGATTGGCTCAGAAGGAAAAGGGGGTGGGTCAACTCGGACCGGCCGCCGAGCCCCTTCCTCTCCGGGTCGGCCTCCCTGGAGCGCCCTCTGGCGTTCCAACGGCGAAAGACGCAAGGAGGCGTTGGCAGCGCTCTGCTGCTGACACACTAACGAAAACTTGAGAAGAGACTTAACTCTGGGGTTAAATCGCGCATTGAGAAGGGACTTAACTCTGGGGTTAAATCACGCGGGTGGGGAAGGCCTAGTCACTGTTAGGTTTAAAGAATTCACCCTCCCCAAGATTCCAGCCAAACCTCTTCTAAAACCCACCCCTCTCCCCTTCCTAGGGGTGTATTAGGCATGTAACCTTTGCCAGACCCCTAGGGAGAGAAGAGAATGGAATGCAAGAGGGAAACTGACTTTCCTTAGCCCTCCCGGTTGTTTGAAAAGAATTTATTTACTCCTCCCAGAAAAACTCTCTATAAACCCCAAGGCTCTCCCGTTTTCTCTCGGGGACACCTTTTTCAGCCTCCACTCATCTGCACCCAGATGCTCAAAATAAACAGCATTTTGCTACACGTGAGGCTTCATGTGTCTGTCTCTCAGCTCTGGACCTAACAGTCACCTAACGTGCGTGGAGAGGTCACATGTAAGCAGTGCATTGGGAGTAGTCCCTTTTGCTGCAGCAATCCTGTAGGGCTGAAGTCAGATCACGGGTTTCATTTAGTGGGCAACTGGTAGCCAGGGGGCTTTTGAGCTGTCGTGTAGAAGAGCAATCTGGTATCCCCACCAGATTGGAAGGGTATTGTTACAGCCCTGGCAGGAATAACAAGGTAGAGGGATGATGGGGAAGCACTGTGAGGGGAGAGAAGGCAAAAAAAGTGGGCACTGAAAGAGGAAGAGTCGCTGTGTTCGTTCTGTCTGTCTAATGTGCGGTGAGCTTTCTTTGGGAATTCTGAGACATTTCAAAGAGCTTAGCACTTAACTGGAAAAATAAGACCTCCATGCACAGGTTGCCACAGAGGAACATTTTTAGAACATCAGAGTCAGAAAATTTCCAGCCAAGAGACCTGAGGCTGAAGGACTATCTGTGTGAACCTTGCCTGGCAGGGAGGTCGCTCAGTCCCTCTACAGTTTGTATGTGCTGTACATGCTCAAACAGGAGGTGAGGCCATCAGTCCCGGAAGCATGCAAGTCAGAAGTCTCATGATGCCACGTGGCACAATCAGTCCCCACATATCGATGAGAGAATGGCAGCACATCAGAGTTGGAAGGGACTTGGAGATGCGTGGCACCATCCCTGACACTTCTGCAGAGGAGGACGCTGAGGACCAGAGAGGGGAAAGGAGTTGCCCGAGATCACACAGCTAGTTTGGGTCAGAGGTGGGACTAGAATCCAGGTCTCCAGGTGTGAAATCTATGCCTTTGTCCACACCTCCTCTCTTTTTTTTTTTCTCTGCACTGACCCCCCCCCACCCCCGCCTTCTCTCTTGCACCCCGGGAGGAGTCAGAGCTCTGTGTGGACAGCCCCACGCACTTCCTTATTCTGGCAGTGATAAGGAAAGGCAGTGGCTGTTGCTGAATAAACAGCTATTTTCTTTATCTTCTGTGTTTTTTCCTCTGCATGATTATGTTGAAATATCGTCCAAAACAGTAAGCACGAACACCTTAAAAAACCACAATCACTCATCCACACTTGTATCTAGTGATCAGAGTGCATAATGATGTTATAGAACTTGTCTTGGGGAAGGTAAATGACGTTTATCTCTCCTTAGCCACATAATCAACATGTAAACCTGCAGGTGCAGGTGAGAGGTATTGCGGTGGAGTGGGCAGAACTGGAAGTTAGGAAACCTGGCTTTCTTGCACTGGTCACCACCTCGCTGGTCTCCGTGGGCAAGTCTTGTCCACTGTCTGGGCCTCTTTCTTCATGTAAAGGAGAGCCTTTCCCAGTGATATCCAGGGTTCCTTTTGCTCCCTTGCTCTTCCCCTCCATAAACTCTGCTTCTCTACTTAAATCAGAGCACAAAATTTAATCACTCTAACAGAGTGTTATTTAACAAACTGTAAAAGTAGAAAGTGTAGAAGTGCATTGAATTAAAGGATTTTTAGAATCTAGTTTTATTCATTCAACGAATATCTACTGAGTGCCAATTTGTGCTAGGCAGTTCGGTATTTTCTTTGCTAAAATAAGAAAGGAGCCCACTAGTGAATAAAGAAAGGCACGCTCCAAATTTAAGGAATCACAAATGTGTGAACATGCAAAATCACCTTTAAAAATGTATGCCTGGGCTGGGCGCGGTGGCTCACGCCTGTAATCCTAGCACTCTGGGAGGCCGAGGCGGGCGGATTGTTTGAGCTCAGGAGTTCGAGACCAGCCGGAGCAAGAGCGAGACCCCGTCTCTACTAAAAATAAAAAGAAATTAATCGGACAACTAAAAATATATAGAAAAAATTAGCCGGGCATGGTGGCGCATGCCTGTAGTCCCAGCTACTCGGGAGGCTGAGGCAGAAGGATTGTTTGAGCCCAGGAGTTCAAGCCCAGCCTGGGCAAGACAGTGAGACCTTGTCTTAAGACAAAACAAACAAACAAACAAAATCCCCCCCCAGAAAAACAAAACAGCAACAGTTTATGCCATTTCTTTGCTTGACAAAAAAGACAGGTATGTGGGTTAAAATATAATTTGATTTTCAAAAACACACTAGAGAGCTTTTCAGACAGTTCACATCCACAGATATTGACCAGATCCCTTCAGACTCTGCTGTGTCCTTACTGAGCACTGGGGACACAGAGGCAAACCCGCAGCTCATCTTGTGGGGGAGGATAACCTAGTGACAGCTGCTCAACACGGCCCAGAGGGTGGGCTTTGTTAGGTCCGGAGCCGAGAGAGACACACACACAAAGCCTCATGTGTAGCAAAATGTTGTTTATTTTGAGCCTCTCGGTGCAGACGGGTAGAGGCCGAAAAAGGTGTCCACAAGAAAAAAGGGAAGAGTTTTATAGAAGATTTTTCTGGGAGAAGTAAATAAATTCTTTTCAAACAACCAGGAGGAATAAGTCAAGTAAGTTCCTGTCTTGCATTCCATTCCCTTATCTCTCTAGGGGTCTGGCAAAGGCTACGTGCCTAATACACCCCTAGGGAGGGGAGAGGGGT
>RJWJ010029167.1:0-13767 GCA_004363605.1 Indri indri
AAAAAAAAAAAAAAAAAAAAAAAATCTGCATCCTCACACAACCATTCCCCTAGTCCTAAAGTGCACAAGTTTCTAAATTTAGCAAC
Source organism: Indri indri (assembly GCA_004363605.1). Classification (NCBI taxonomy): domain Eukaryota; kingdom Metazoa; phylum Chordata; class Mammalia; order Primates; family Indriidae; genus Indri; species Indri indri. Next base: position 87 of record RJWJ010029167.1, read on the forward strand.
ACTCTCATAAGTTGTCACCAAAAACCCCATAAAAACCTAAAACAGCAATAACCAAAAAATCACCACCATATTTTTTGTTTACATCCTTAAAATTTTTATTATTATTCTTATGCATTCCTTATGTAATAAAAAATTTTCATTTCTTTCGTGTTTAGTTGTTAGTAGCTTACTCTCTGAAATTTATCTGCAGAGAGTTTATATTGAAAGCAGTTGGATAGTCTATAGATCCTAGTTTGCATTTCTGTGCTTGTTCTCCACTCATCATTATTCCTACCATTGTCACAATGTAAGTATCCTTATCCGTTGTCTTTTATATACCAGGACGATGTTAGCATGTTTTACACAGTAGTCAATTGTTACATTGTTTCTACTCATCTTTCTTATAAGCAACTGTGTCCATATGTAAGGAAAAGACTGTTAGGGGTTTGGTTACCCTGAAATAGAAGTGGCAGAGCTAAGTCAACCAAAATCTTGAGTAGCCACATAAGCGTTATGTGGTTGCTACATATTGATTGGAAAATTATATCGCACAATACAACCTGTTTTGGTGCATTCATTTATTATGTTCAAATATTGCATTTTTTTGAACTTTTCTCCTTCTCTCAGGGACTATTTCCAAAATGGTAAAATTATAGTTCTTTGGTTTCACTGTTGTTATTACATTGTTGATTAGATATTATGGATTTGGGTTATGAGAGAATTTCGATGGACTTTTTTTCTCTTTTAGAGTTTTTAAAAAAATATTTTAAAATACTTTGGAAATGGTGTTTTGTTGAAATTTGATACTTTTCTTCCTGTATTTATGCTTCAATTTACCTAACTTATCTTTTGGATATTTAATGTTTTCAGATGAAATATAAAATGATAGATTTTGTTGAAGAAAGGAACTTTAGCAATTACTATCCTCTCAAAAACTCTCATTTTGTAGTCAGGAAAAGTAGGACCACAAGAAAGAGGACAGAAGACAGACTAATTAGTAGCAAAGCCCAGATTTCCTAACTTCAGTTTGGTTTTCCTTTTACAGCCTGCTAGAATGTCTCTAGCCACTTAGTAGCTACTCTTGATTTTCTTTAGAATAATCCCTGGGATGGAAAGAAGAATAGTATGTTAGAAAACTCTTTCGGAATTTAAAAGTGTAAAAGGTAATTAAAAAATTACTAAATGAGTTGCAGCATGACAGTGTTGTTTTATTTTTATCTTTATCAAAGTTATTATTCGGAGCACTGAAAATCACTATTGTCTTATAGTAGTAAATAAATAAAAGTCACAATGTTGAAATATGAGCCCTAATATTCATATTTAACATATGTTTAATAAAATGGTAGAAATCTTGTTAATGGCAGATGCTATAGACTGGAAATATTCTTAAGTGAAAGTCTAAAATTCAATGAAACCTACACAAAAGTAATTATCTCATCAAAGTAAAATTTCTTAATTCATTGACCACCTGAGATAATGAATTCTATAGTCAGTTATCAACTGCTCATTCAGACTGTTTCTATCTTCACAGTGTTGGGCACAACAGGACATCTTTCTAGCTCCAGCATCTAGCCCAGCACCTGGCACATCGTAGACACAGGGGTTGGATTGCTTTCAGTTTTTTTATTATCTAGGTCTTGTTACCTCCTGCCTTGACCATTAGAACTCCCATTTATCATCTTAGTCCTGAGTCTCTCACCTGCAAGTGTTGAAGTGGATAAATGGAGCTTTTTTGCCTTTCTGTGGTAAAACTGAATCTTAAGGCTTTGATGAATTTGACAGGTTTTAAAAAGAGATTCTTTCATGTTTTAATGCTTGAAGTTATAGTATATTGTACCAAAGATGATATTTCTTCCAGGGCTTGCCTTATGAGGTGATGCTACAGGGTAGCAGGTTTTCAATAGATAACTTTAAACCTGACCTCAGAGTTATATTTCTGCTTCCTTATATAATTTTCTTGTTGCAGTCAGTGGACCAATTGAACTTGAGGTCATTTGAGGTTTGCTGTACTCACTGAACTTTTACCCACACAATTAGGGTCCACAAAGATTTCCGTTAGAATTATTATACAACACTATGCTCTTAATTTAACATGGTGAATTTTGGCATAAAATCAACAGGATGAGAGGGTTTTTTTTCTGTAGTTTGTAAGTAATTTTGAGGTTTGAGAAATTCATCATAAATGACAGCATAGCATGGGAAAATTGTGATTTTTGTGTAAATGTAGAACAATCATTACAGCTATTTGTCCGTTTTAATGAATTAATGACAAAGGTTATACAAAAGGTCTCTGGAAAAGTATTACCTAAGATTCCTTTACTTAAGAGAGTTAGAGCTTAGGAAAAAAATCAGAGAAAGCATGTACTACTTAAGATAGTGCCTTATTTTCAATCTTGGCACTAATTGCCTCTCATTACATAAAAATTTACTTTGAGAAAAGGATTACCTTTGAGATTTCTTTAGATGTATTTTTAACAATGGAGCCCTCAAAAGAAGAGTCCCATCAACTTTCAAAGTCCTTGAATGGCCCTGAAGTATCCCCTAGAGTCTCTATAGCAGCCTTTATCCAGTGCCTAATTTTTCTTTAATCTTCTTTCTCCCAGCACCATATTCAAGAAGGATTAAACATTTTTGATGCATTTTATTATTTTTTATTTTCTGCTTAATAATTCTTGTTGCTTTCTGCAACTTTCTTTGCAGATGTACAATTTTTAGAAATTTATTAATTTATTTTATAATTGACAAAAATTGTATTAATGTATTAGTCATGCATTACTTAATGACAGGGATACCTTCTGAGAAATGCATCATTAGGTGATTTCATCGTCGTGTGATCATAGAGTGTATTTCTAGGTTATACATCTACACATCCAGACTATATGATATAGCCCATTGCTCTTAGACTAACAAAGCTGTACAACATGTTACTTACTGTACTGAACACTGTAGGCAATTGTAACACAATGGTATTTGTATTTCTAAACATAGAGAAGGTAATGTGTTGCACTACGATGTTATAACACTACAACGTCACTAGATGATAGGAATTTTTCAGCTCCAAAATAATCTTATGGGACCACTATTTAATATGTGGTCCATTGTTGCATGAAACATCGTTATGAAGTACATGACTGTATTTATGATGTACACATGTTTTGATATATGTATATATTGTGGAGTGGCTAACTCAAGCTAATATATCAATTACCTCATATACTCTTTTTGTGCTGAGAACATTTTCTTAGTACTTTTCAAGTATACAATACATTGTTAATACTATAGTCACCATATTGTATAATAAATTTACTGAATAATCCTATCTAACTGAAGTTTTCTATCCTTTGATGAACATCACCCCAATGCCCTCCATACCCAGGTGTACAATTTTTGAACTATGTATTATGTTAAATAGGCTTCTTTGGATCCATGTGACAATTTAGTCACCATTAAAGATGTTGTTTAAATGAGAAAATGAATTGAAGTAGTAAACCTTTAACATAAAAATCACATTTTTAATGCATAAACATGATAGAGAATTAATACATTTAATATACATATATATCTGACAAATTGATGAGAAAAATCATATGAGCTAGTAGAAAATAAGCAAAGGATTCAAATAGGCACAACATAGAAGAGGAAATGTAAATGGCCAATAAGTATATGAACATATATTCTGACCCTGCTTAATAGAGAGATGCAAATTATACAATAAGATAGCAAATTTCATACTTCATCTGGGCCAAAATTAAAAAGTATTATCATGTCCAGTACCTATACAGTTTCAGAGAAATGGCATTTTCATACATTGCTAGGAAAAGTATGAGTTTATATGATTTCTTTGGAAAGTAATATGGAAGTAGCTATTAAAATATAAAGTATACGTACCTTTTGATATAACAGTTTCTTTTTTATGTTCTATCCATCAAGGAAAAAAATTAGCACCTAAGAAAGGACATATGTACACGATATATATGTACACGATATATATTGCATCATTTTGATGTTTTTGGTAGTGACAAATACTAAAAGTAATCTGAGTTCATCAATAGAGTGGTTGAATAAATTATTTTACACCCACATTGTGCAGTCTTCTGTGGCTATTAAAAAAGAATAAATTAGACTTACATCTTTGGACCTAGAGAGAATCCATGTGCTTATCGTTAAGCTAAAGAGTATAGATTGCAGAGTGGCGTATGAGGTATGATACCACTTTTGTTTAAAAAAAAAACAAACAAAGAACTTAAAACGCCTTTTATAAGTGTATTTTATGTCTGTCTGTGTACTGAGAAAAGTGTGGAAGTATGCACTTCAGGGTCTTAAATTTGACTTTCTGTGGGATGTTCTGTTAGGAGTAAGACTGGCAACGGGAAGGGTTGAGAAAGATCATTTGTGTTTTTTCTTGGTTACTTAGTAAGCATGCATTAGATTTGTAATTTTAAAAATAGCTAACAAAAACCTCATGTTTCAAATAAAACTTCTTTTTGAGACAGAGTCTTGCTGCGTCACCCGGGCCAGAGTGCAGTGGAGTCATCACAGCTCACTGCAACCTTAAACTGCTAGGCTCGATTGATTCTCCTGCCTCAGCCTCCTGAGTAGCTGGGACTGCAGGTGTACACCACCATGCCCAGCTAATTTTTATATATTTTTTTAGAGACAGGGTCTTGCTCTTGCTTAGAACTCCTGGCCTCAAACAATCCTCCCAGTCTCAAATTCCTGGCCTCAAACAATCCTCCTGCCTTGGCTCTCCAGAGTGCTAGGATTACAGGCATTAGCCATCACAACTGGCCCTAAAGTAAAACCTTTATTGAAATAAAGAATGCATCTATTATAAGTTCTAACTGCTTTTTCTGCAACCTGACTCATAAAAATAAAAAGTTCATGTTTTGTGTTTAAGAAATTTGGACTCATTCGACAGGACCTGAAAATTCTTGGTTCTGCTGAGATGTGCTCATAACCAAAGATCATTCCTTGGTTTTACTTTATGCTTTTGGTTATTGTTGTCTTGAATGTGACTAGCTGTATTAAGGCCACCAAAGATGTTTCAGTAAATAATCATAATTTAGCAACATCCAATAGCTAAGCACTTTATCCAAGTTGCAAATTGAACTTTGGGCATTATCGTGATTATTGTGATCTATTGATCAGTCAGAATATTCTGATACATGTCACCCATGATATTGCTCCTTTCTCTGTGTGTCGGATCTTCCTTACTTCCAGGATAGCTGTTACTACTTTGCAATATGATTTTTCAAAAAATAAGAAATATAGCTTTTTGCTCCAATTGCATAAAACATGATCAACACAGAAAACTTTGAAAGCATAAAGGATAAAACCAAAGTCATCCATAAGCCTAAATATAAATACTGTTAACATTTAATATATATAATTCTAATTTTTTAAAAACTGTTACTAGGTATAATTAACATGCAATAGATTGCACATATTTTTTTCTCATTTTAAATCAAAAGCTATAAATTGTACATATTTAAAATTACAATTAGATAAGTTTTGACATATGTATATAACCAGGAAACATTACCATAATCCAAATACTGATCAAATAAATTCATCCCTCTAAAAAGCATACTCGTGCACCTTTATAATGCCTCCTTATTCCTCCATTGCCTGAGACTCACTGGTCTGCTTCATAGATTTGTTTGGATTTCTGGAATTTTATGTAAATGGAATCACACAATATATATACTATTTTTGTGTGGCTTTTATCATTCGACGTAATTATTTTGAGATTTTTTTCACCTCGCGCGTCTCAACAGTTTATTCCTTTTTTTCTGAATAGTATTCAGAACAGCTCTTTATGATCATATCTATTGTTTGTTTAGCTCCCACTTGTAAGTGAGAACTTGTGGTATTTGTTTTTCCATTCCTGAGATACTTCACTTGGGATAATGGTCTCCAGTTCCATCCAAATGGCTGCAAAAGACATTATTTCATTCCTTTTTATGGCTGAGTAGTACTCCATGGTGTGTGTTTGTGGGGCAATTATAGTGAATAAAATGAAATGTCATGGAAAAGTACCTGAAGCTTTACCCATTAGGGTATGGTAAGTATTGGGTTACTTTCTCCTTGATTTCTTCAGGGTGGGCTCTAGGTCCATCAAGTAATTTGAGTGTAAAGCCAGAAGCCCATTCACATCCACCACTTCAACACTGTGCATTCTGCTTTCCAGGATGCACACCAGAGACAGAACTTTGCAGGTGTGGATAGAGCTTTAATATCCTCCGTACCTGTTCTCATTGGCTGAGGGACTGGACAAAGTGCTTTACTTATAATCCTGACAATAACCGTACTCGATAAGTATTATTACCTCCCTTTTGAAAATAAGGAAACTTAGGCCTGGAAGAGTCAAAATACTTGTCCAAGGACAACGATAAAGGAGAGAATGAAAAGTTACAATTAGGTCTGTCTGGCTTCAAAGGCCTTTTTCTTTCCATTATATTGTATTGCCTCTTGGGATACTAAGAAAAAACACCACTAATTTTAAAGGATTTATTATAATGGAATCTGAACTATGCTTAATTTTCTGAAATTTTAATTTTAATATTTTATGTATCTGACAAATTTGATGCTGTAAAGGGTGAAAATTATAATTTAGGTTACTCTAATAAAATTATTTTAAAAACCTTGAATATGGATGGGCAAATATAGTACACTTTTTTTTGAAAACAAATATTGGTTAGGAATTGGATCAGGAATTTAGCCCAACATGAACCAGATGTTTTATTTTTACAATGAAAAGGAAATCATAGAATATAGGATCAAGCTCTTTGGTATTATTTTGACATCAGTTTATTATTATGTGGACTCCTGGAAGGTAGCATCTTGTGCCTAAAAACATTGACGTTGGAGATTTCTCTCATGCACTGGGCCATGTTTATATTAGGTTATGCATGGCAGTTTGGCAGTTTGTTTTGCAGATGTTTGTAATGTAGTCTTAAATCTTGTTTCTATTTCTGGCATGCTTTTAAGTATGACTCATGTTTTCTTGAAATAAGGAGGAGTAGACTGTGTATCATAAAGACGCATTTAAGCCTAAAGCAGAAAAGAAAATAGTTAAAGGACATCTGGTAGTTATAAATGAGGTTAACTCTCCAGGCTCAGGTCAGTTACATCCTAGCCTAATGAAACTACTTGATTCCTCAAACGTGTAGGTCTTAAAGCAGTAATTTTCAATCTATTTTTTATTATTGCTCTCCTAAGGACACTTTCCCCCTGTAATTATTCCTTCCTAACCCCATGAAATTTTAATGAGCTATGATCACTGTAACCTCGAACTCCTGGGCTGAAGCAATCCTCCCACCTCAGTCTCCCAAGCACCTGGGACTACAGGTGTCCACAACCATGCCCAGCTAATTTTTAAAATTTTTTGTGGGATGGGGTCTCACTATGTTGCCCAGTCTTGTCTCGAACTCCTGGCCTCAAGTGATCTTCCTGCCTTGACCTCCCAAAGTGCTTGGATTTACAGGCTGGAGCTGCCATGCCCAGCCCACAGATATATTGTATGTATCTGTTTATGTACTGAATCCTTTTTGAAGACCACAAATTATTGTAATGTCTAAAAATTTTTCTCAAGCTCCCCTCTCCAGGAACCTATTTTTGCCCCCTTTGGTGTAATATGCCCCCATGCATGTCTTAGAGGATTCATAAGAGCAGGAGAGAAACCAAGCAGCTCCACTTGGGTAATGAGTCTCTTGATTTTCAGACATTCAGGCATTTGCTTTGAGAAAATTATAATATGCTTTAGTGTTTTTCCAGTGACATGGTAAACCAACCAGTCTGCCCAAAGCCTTGTCTCTGGTCCTCCCACTAGGATAACGAAAATCAAAAAATTATCTTTTCCAGTGATTACATGTTAGCTTTCTTTGAGGAAGAGGGGTGCGGGGAGACTACCCCAGCAATATCGTGCTGTCAGAGGAGGAAAAGAAAGCACAGCTTTAGTCCTAGGCAAACTTTGCTAGTTAAATCTCTGAACTCTTTCATGACCTCACGGGACAATTAAACTTTAGAAAGTACAGAACATTCAGTATATACAAAAGACTTTATGTAATATATATATTTGTATATATATAAAATGCATCAAAATAAAACAAACATGTAACCCATACCCAGTTTAAGAAGTAGAATATTACCAATATCCTCAAAGCTATTCATTGAGAATGTCTTTAATTCCATGACAACCCACTTATCCCCAGGCATCCAATTATTATTAATTTATCATTCCTTTGCTTTTTTTCTTTTTCAAGTACTGTTTTATCACATTTCTAAAGAATTTGTTTGCAGATTTACTGAGATTTGTTAAAATACTATTGTGTCATTTATTCTGTGACTTTTTTTCACTTAATATTATACCTTTAAGGGTTAAGCATATTGTTGGGAGTAGTGGCAGTTCTTTCTGTATTTTTTGTTGCTGAATAATATTCCATTGTGCATGTTTTATGCATTCTCCTGTTTCTAGTTTTATTGTGAACAATTCTGCTCTGAGTATTCTGTATGTCTCCTGATGTATAAGGTTAAGAGTTTTTCTTGTATACCTAAAGCTGGACTTGCTGGGTCATTTCGTGCTTTACATATGAGGAAACACAAATTAATTGTATTAATTTAAACATTTTAGAAAACGCTTAGGTAGAAGATGAGCACATTGATAGGTGATTTAATAGTAGACTAGGAAGGGCATTGTATGGTGTAGTCTTCTCTTCCCAAAAGAGTTGGTATAGAAGAATAGACTTAAATTCTAAATTCTAAAGAAGTAGTTTTAAGTCTACATCAAACTTTCTAACTGTGAAGTTTGGGAGATCTTACAACCCATGCCAGCTTAAGTTATAATATACTTTTCTCAACTTTTGCAAGACTAGTAATCATGAATTGTCTGGGATGATTTGGTCACATCTCCCTTTTGGAACAAAAAAGAATTAGGCTATAAAATTATGATAAAGTAAGATACCAGTTCCTCAACTCATCCTTGAAAATCACTTTCACTTCTTTAGGAATTACTCATTGGTGATTGCTCAAATGTTCTTATAACCTTTCAAGTGTAGAATATGTAATTGTTTGTGATATCATAAACTTTGTCCTGTTTTAGTGTTGGTAATAGTGGTTTTATTGTAATGCAGTGTGAAAAGTCAGTAGTTATCTGTATGTCTGTCTCTTTTTTTATATATGTCTAGAAATAAGTACACGTGTGTGTGTGTGTGTGTGTGTCTATATATATATATATATGTTTAAACATACTGTCTGCATTACTTGGAGATTAATAGGAATAGTCTAATTTGTTTCTTGTTTTCTCTTTTTTTTCCTTAAAGTTTCAGACTCTCTGGCTCAATCTGTAGTTCATCATCTAAGATGGATAATGCAGAAGGACCTTTTGGGGCAAGATGTTTTCCTGATAGGACCTCCTGGACCTCTTCGACGCTCTATTGCTATGCAGTACTTGGTGACTAATCAATTCTTGTCAATTCCTAAGGGTCTTAACTTTGATAAGCTATGATATAAAATAAATTAAGATTAAGAATTTATAAAAATATCAGAATTTGTCATTTGTTGACAAAATGCTAACATCAAAAGGTAATTTGTTTATAAAGAGTTTGGCGTAAGTTATTTGGGAAGAAAACGTACCTTTGCCTTTTATAGCATTAGCAAATTTTTGCTGTAACTAGAAAGTCCTCCACTTCCAGTAGAAAAGAAATATAGTTTCAGGCAATGAGTAGCAAATAAAATCAGCAACTCTGAAATTACAAAACAAAACTTAGTTTTATGCTACTCAGAGAACATTCCCTTATCGCAGGTTCACATTTTAAAAAGCCAAACAATCCCCTTGATGTTTTGAAGTCTTTAAAGAGAGCCTAAGGTTTGTAGAGCATCTCTTATGTGTTACTTTCTCTGCTTTTTTTTCCTCTTTAAATAGATGAGCAAACAGGTTCACAGAGGTTAAACAACTCACTCAAGCTTTATCCAGCTAGTAAATAATGGAGCTGGACTTCCAATTCCATATTGTTTCCCATTTCTGACATGTTATCCTCTTAAATGTTTGCAGTTTTTTGGGAACTGTTAGGTGAATTGAAGTGTTTGAATCTCAACCCAAATAAGAAAATTTACAAGACTTTTGTAATGTTTTGTCAGCGTTAATAGGCACTGCTCTAAAGATTCAAGGAACAGTAGCATCAGATGAAGCTGTGTTCTGAAGATACTTTTTAGGATGAGGAGAAAGATCTTAATAAAAGCTTTCTTGTGTTATTTGTTATTAAAGGATCGATCTCTATGCTATTGAAATCTACTTTGTATACTCTTATTTTAGTGGTGAATTTACTTTGGCACTTCAAAAATTGTGTGGGGCAGGAATAATAAAAATACAGTGGACAAATCAGAACCTAACTCCCACTAGCCCCATTGCTTTCATATCTTTTATTTATCTCTAGAACCAGTGTGGGAGCTAAAGCATGCCATTGTAGTATCATTTTCACTTTACTAATATATAAGGCAAAAGTGTCTGATCTAAGAATGCTGGGTGAGCTTCTGAGAATTCCAGGTCTAGAACCTCTTTAATTTTAAGATGCTCATTCTTTACTTTGCTCATTTCAAAGACCGTAATATCTCTCTGAGATTTTGTTTCTGGCAAGGCTTTGAAGCTTGTTGGGAATGTGAAATGAGAGGAACTAAGAGATTATAGGAGACTTGTTGGTTCAAAAATGCAATGTAAGTGTGAAGCCTATATCTTTTTTAAAAAACCAAACTGCACACCAAACTTTAAATTGTGAAATAGAGCTGAGGCAGCCATAGGCTGTGGAAATACACACAAGAAAATTCAATACTAGCCTAATCTGCCTTGCAAACTCCGAAGTGAGTACTATTATTGCCACTAGGTCTAAGAGCGATAGCCAGAGTAGATAGGATCTTTAAAGGCAGAAATTTGAGGGCAACTGCTGAACCAATGAGAAATAATTTGATAGTTGTATTTACTTTATATTTAACTCATATAAAAGGAATTTTTTTTTTCCTTCTGAGACAGAGTCTTGATCTGTCACCCTGGCTAGAGTGCAGTGGTGTCATCATAGCTCACTGCAACCTCTAACTGCTGGGCTCAAGCGATCCTCCTGCCTCAGCCTCCCAAGTAGCTGGGACTACAGGCACATGCCACCACACCTGGCTAATTTTTTCTATTTTTAGTAGAAAAAACTCAGGCTCATCTCAAACTCCTAAGCTCAAGTGATCCTCCCACATTGGCCTGCCAGAGTGCTGGGATTAGGAGTGTGAGCCATATTTTCTAGATTGTTCCCAAAGACAGACCTCTACTGCCTCCTCCAGCTGCTGCTCATGGTGCTGTTATGAAGCTCGTACCACTTTTGTGAAGCAGCACCTGAGGAGACTTCATCGCTTGTTATGGCTGATGAGTCCAAGGGAGCTGTTGAGACTGAGGATAATCAGTGCATTACCCTCAGTGTAGCAGTTCAGGGTGTAACTGTTGTGCAATTTAACAGTAAGAGACGTACGTAGCTTTGCCAGCCAATGGAAGCCTGTTGTGAATGACAGTGTTTTTCAGTGAAGGAGATCACATTCAGCCAGTAAATGCAGTAGATGTGAAGGTACTAGTAATATATTCCAGAAACAAGAAGCAGGTATCTACTAACAAGAGAAACAGCTACTTTACTCCAAAATTGTGCTTTCTCAGACAATTCATTGATTTTTAGGAAAACGTCTTTTGGTATCACCACATCTTCACCACTATGCTGTGTGTTTTCTCTATTTAAAATATTATACTCCTTTCCATACATATTGAAAGTTATGACAGCGTGAGAACAAATACATTTTACAAAAACTAAATGACAGCTATTGTACAAGGGCTGTCCAGAAAGTCTCAAACCATGTAACTGTTCTCATTATATTAAATGATGGCTGGATACTATCCGGACAGTCCTTTTACATATTTACCAGTATCAAATGAAGATAGAGTGGAGGAAAGAATTCCTGTTGTGTGGCAGTATTCTCTTCTGCCATTAATGGCATGTTCATTCAACTTTTTGCTTTATACTCCAGTGATTTAATTTGTTCTCCCTGTTTAGTAAAAATTTATCATACACCTTATTTGATTGGAGAATGTCATTGTTTTTAATTCAATATTGTAAAACCAAGGATAATGTTAAAAACTTTTTGTATATTGCTGTTACATGTAAGGGAAAATGACTTTAAGGATGGGTAAATTATTAAGAAAAAAATGAATTCTGGATGATTTCCCTTTCAAATCTCATGATTGTTTTTGGCGAAATAAATTTTTCTCTCCTCCTCCTCCCTTCTCTTCTTTCTTCTCCTGTTCCTCCTCCTCCTCCTCCTCCTCCTTCTCCATCTCTTTCTTTAACTATGCACGTGTCTCTTTCTTCCGTTGACCTGACTATTGGTATTTTTACCTTATTCTCACACTTGGTAAAGTCCCTAACATATTGTATATATTCTGTAAACATTGGTCAATGGAATAAATTAAAGTCATCCTTTTAAAAAAAAGATAAACATTACTTACAGAAATGGCTATAGATTGTGGGAAAATCAGTAAGTAATATTGATCGCCAAATTATTGCTTATGGTATTTGAAAAGAATTCTGCAGGAGAAATGAAGGTTTGTAAGATCTAATTTTGATTATTATTGCTTAAGTCAGATTGAGTGCAGTTGAAGTAGAGCTCTGAGGAAATATATACGTGTTTTGGTTAATGTTCAATTTTTGCATTTTTCTCAAAGCTGACAGTCAAAAGATTTTAATCCAGAATTACATTTAAAATGCTCTTCTCTAGGGCAGTGGCATTGTCAGATAACTTGCTCCAAATCATATGCTGGAAATTTGATTTTATTTTTGGAATAATTTCATTCTCTACAGGAGCTGACCAAACGGGAGGTCGAATACATTGCCCTGTCAAGGGATACCACTGAGACTGATCTCAAGCAGCGACGAGAGATCCGTGCAGGCACGGCTTTTTACATTGATCAGGCAAGTTCTTATCACACTCTGGCCCGTGGCTATTTACTCCAGGTCTATACAAAATTGATTTTTAAAGTAGAAAGAGAGTAGCTCATAAAACAGTGAAAGATAGATATACTGTGCTCTCTCCAGAAAGACTTAATTTAGAGGTTTGGTTTCTCTGTTCTTGGAAATGTCTTCTTGGCTTAGAACTAAATGAGAAACCCCAGATGAAATTAATGGTTCTAAAATGTTAGCTAAAGATCAATATGCTGATTTCTCAGTTTTCAGTTATTTCCTACTACTTGCCTATAGAAATTTGATTTTTTTAAAAAAAGAATTAAGGACATTTTAATATGGGAAATTCTCTAGCACATTTATTGAAGTGTTCTAAATCTATAGGTCACTTGGGTAAAGGTGTATTAAATGTAGTGAAATTAAATATATACTTCCAGGAACTACAGCTTTTTTCTGGCAGTATTACCAGAAACTGCCTTAGATGTTGGGTGTAGATAACCAACTAAAATAATATTTTATGAATATTATAATGAGATTTGTTATACGTTTCTTCAAATACATCACTTAAAGTATTAAATATTGTTCTTACGAATACCTTACAGAAAAAGGATGAAGACTATAAATAAGTATGTCATAGAGAAAAGATTTCAAATATCCAAGAAATTCATGGAAAGATGCTTGACCTTTTTTGTTTATAAAAACAGAAACTAAAACATTTGTGAGGT
>RJWJ010029168.1:0-20847 GCA_004363605.1 Indri indri
TTTAGAGCTTGATGAATAGATAGATATCTATAAGCAGATATACAGAGACACAGGGAAAGTTTCATTAGACTTATTAAATAAACTTTTCAAAGCCTAGATATTATATCAGTCTATCATTTGAAACTAGTGGTCTTGAACCTCTTCCCTGGTATTTATTCTAATAAATTTTTCTATAAGTAACTTTCTTTCTTTTCAATATTATGAATGTTTTTTCCTGCTGTCTTTGGCATTCCACCCTCCCATCATATCCATATCTCTTTTACATCAAAATTTAAAAGTAGAGACAGTCTTTTTTCTTTGTTTTTAATGCCCTCTAGATACTGTCCTAAAACTCTCCTTGTCTTCTTATTTAAGTTTCCCCAAAATTACTCCACTTTATATCCTGTCACATTCATATCTCTTGACATCCTGATGTTCAATTTTTGTACTTCATTATGCCATCGCCCCCGCTATCGCTGGGATAATTAATGGTTGAATCCAACATTTGCTTGTGAAACATTATTTAATCTGTTTTCAGAATTTGACATAGAAAATCCATTTGACGTTTTAAAAATGCTCTTTGCCTTAGCTTCCAGAGAGGAGATAAACATACACTTCTTATTCACCTACTTTTATTTGGATTCTATCTTTTTTCTTCTTTCCTAACATCATTGCCCAAACCTGCAGTTAGTGTTCCCAGGGTTGGAATAGGCCTGTCTCTCCTTTGACCGTCTTAATAGTCATCTACAGATTCTTTACTTCAATAGTTTACACCACTGGCCAAAAGCTGATGAAACCTGACTTTGTTGGGGGGATATATGTATAGGTGTGTATCTATGCACGTGTGTGTTTGTTTGTGTGCATGTGTACTATTATCTTCGTCTAATAAGCATAATTCTAAAAATAGTCCCCACCCTCCAACATTCCCATCCTTTGGTCACTCAATTAAACGCTAACCTAGGTACTGCTGTGATTGTCCAAAAGTAGTTAAGGCCCATATCAATTTACCTTAACATGCAGTTGTCTAGTAGCATGAGCCCATAAGAGCAAAGACATTTCTCTGGCTGGTGGCAGAAGCAGGGCAGAAAAGGCAGTCAGCGAGATGCAGCAACAGCAGCAGCAGAAGTCAGAGATCTGAAACATGAGAAGGACTCGGCATATGTTGCTGGCTTTGAATATTAAAGACCACATGAAAAGGAATTCAGGCAGCCTCTAAAATCAGAGAGCTGACAGCCAGCAATTTGAGAATGACCTAGGACCTGCAGCCATGTGGAACTGAACTACATCAACAGAGAGAATGTGCTTAGTGTCTGGTCCTTCCCCAGATCTTCCAGATAAGAGCCCAGCTGGGGACATCATCATTTTTTGACCATGTTAAGTCCCACTTCAGCCACTTGGTGTCTAAATTTTGGAACCATGTAAACTTAGAGGTATTAATAATACAACAATGGTATTTTAAGCCATTAAATCTGTGTTAATTTGCTATGGAACACTGGAAAACTAATGCGACTATCCTCCTTCCTGCCTCCTATATTGTTCTCCCCTTCCTTTACCTAACTAGAGGAGATAATTTTTAAAAAGAAAATAAGATCATGGTTAACAGCTGTGCTTTGTTTTAGCAGAGACTGGGACTTGACTACTTATTATTTCTGAGACTTAGCAAAAATTCTTCATTCCCTCGATTCATAATTCATACATTTTAAATGGACATAATAACATACTGAGTTCAAAATCTCTAATAAAAAATGAAAGAATCTATGTGCATGAAAGTGTGTCCCAGTGCCTGGAGCAAATTAAACCCTCAATAAATGTTAGATATTATAATCTGATAACAAAATATGCCTCTCTCAATTTGGGGGTAAATAATGCAATCAAAAATTTAAAATATCTTTTACCAAAAATTAATGCATTGTAATTAATATTAATATTGATAGAAATATCATCATTTAATTATATTCTCAGATGCCCATTCATTTAAATCAGATATTAGTTTATTTACATAAAATAAATCCAATAAACCAATTTAACTTAACAAAAACATATATACATATTCATATATTTTTCCTTCTCACCATCTTTATTCTTATTCTAATTCTGATCATGAGTTATAATGACAATATTCATAATATTGTGACAATCTTAAAAGAAGTATTTAGTCTATCTCTAAATGCAGCCACAACATCTCTGAGAAGGTTCAACCTAATAACCAAATCTGAATTTATCATTCTTTGCTTGAAATTCTTAAAATTCCTTCTTCTTATCTATAGTAAAATCCTGGCCTCTAAAGGTTTGGTACAAATTTCTCTGTGTTCTCCTTTCTCAATTTCATCTGTATATACTCTCCACCTCCCTCTATCTCCTTGTATGGTCCTGCAATACTTATAATGATTCATGCTTATATTTTTTTAATAGACTATTTCCTCTATCTGGATAGAAATTCAATTTCTTCACCTGACTAAATCTTATTTCTTCATTAGCTACATTTTCAAATCATCTGAGATGCTTTAAAAAACCCTAATGCCTGGGATACACCCAAGATAAATAATCAAAATGCCTGGGAATGGAGCGCTGAGCTGACCCTGTTTTCTTATTGCTACTCTCATGCAAAGGGTTGAGAAATACTAGTATAATAACTAAACGGAACCACACCTCAGTATCACTCATCTCAGTAAGGGCTATTCATTGCTTTTAGTGTCTACGCTGGATCCACTGTATCTGTTCTTTCCATATAAATTACAAAACTTGGGTGTAAGGTTGAAAAATTCACTCGCTTGTTTCACAACATGAATCATTTTATCATCAATATATTCTATAATTTTTCATCTGCTTCTGCTCACTGATCCTTTGATTTCACTGCTTCTTGGACAGGTGCAGACACTTATTCCATTCATCATTTATTTATACACTAATTCAAAAATACTGTATGTCTAGAGGGCTCCAGGCATTGGGCCTGGAATCAGTGATACATTGTTGGGAAGAAGAGTAATCTGTATCTAATTGTACTTTAGTGGGCCATGATGAATGTATTCGATCCTTTTTATGTGCAATTAACCTCAGGAATTCTAAACAGTTTTGACATCTTAATATTACTCATTATTATGTGATTGATTTAGCCATGATAAAGGGTAATGAGCACGATTTTGATATTTTGCATTTAACTAAATTGAAGCATTCTAATTAGGGATACAGGTGGTATTTAACATTGTTATAACTCAGTCAACCATATGTTTCCCAGAAGAATTTTGTCAATAATCTGACAATGACATGGACAGAATATTTATAGTCTAGACTGACACAGAGGATATCTTTCTTTCTATAGTCATTCTACTTACATGAAGTTTGAATTCAGTCTACATGTATCTTCCCAAAAAGTTAAGATTTTGAAATTCAGTTTTCTTGAAGTAGTTTACACAATTTCTCTATGAAACTTTTTAAAATAGAGGAAACATTGGGATTCTTAAAATTTGATTTAGCCTCCTTTAAAGTTTTTATTTTAATCTCTTCAGAGGTGAACCTTTTTCTACTTTATGTTTTTCTTCTTCTTCTTTTTATTGGGTATTAGAATGATCATGAGAAGTGGCAGAGAAGGAATGACTCCCTAGAGACTATAAGATATTTTGCTTTATTTGTCATTATATCTGGAAATAAAGATTTGAAAGTAACAGAATTAAATAATTATTTCAAAAATCTATTAAAACCTATGGTTTCATTTTTTGCTCTTACAAGGATGAGATTTTTCACAAAATCCAGGTGACACTACATTTTTTTTGGACATTTGGATTTTAAATCAGGTCATTACAACCGGATAAATGTAGTTTCTTCTACAGAGTAGACATAAAAATTGGATTCCCCTGTGTATTACCTAACTAAGATAGTGAGAAAAGAAAGTTGAGGAACTAATACATTCTCTATTTGTCCATATCTATCTATCTATCTATCTGGCTAGAGTGAAACTCATAAAATTCTAATAATTATATTTATAAAGCTATGATCATTCTACTAGGTGACATTTAGGATCTTAATAAGTAATTTCCACTTCAAAATATATTTACATGTATGAACTCATTCAATTCTTTCAACAAGCCAAATTTACAGATCAGAAATCTGAAGTACAAATAAATGAGGTCAAGTTCACGCACATTGAAAGTAAAGAGTTGGAATTAATTTTTCCCAGCAAGTTACTTCCCAAAGCAAAATTATTTCTATCAATTTAAGGCTGCCATGCAGATTAGAATATATTTTTTCTGATGATGTATTTTAAAGAAAACTTGTTGCAACTATCAAGACAGTCTTACTAATTAAACAATTTTTAAAAATCCCTAAATTTGAATTTTTTTTATAATGGATGTCAAAATACATAAGCCTCAAATTATCTTAATAAATATTACTTCACACATGTTAAGTTAAATTGCATTTAGCCTAAAGCTGCCTCCCTAAGTAGCAAACTGCAACCTAACTTATAATGCAAGCAAATTGCAACCTAAAAGTATATTCTCATAACAAATAGCTGTCTCAGCTGGTCACAGGTTGCTAACTGATCAGACCATATGCATACAGGCAAATGCAGAATTGTAACCAATTTGTTTCTGCATGTTACTACCTTTTATGTCTATAAATACTACCTGCCCACCTTGTTGGATATAAAGTTCTGTAACTCTCCTGGTTCTGAGTGTTGCCCTATTCATGAATTGTTCTTTGCTCAAATAAACTCTGCAAAATTTAATTTTTCCAAAGTCTGTCTTTTAACACACATCTGATATAAGTCAAATAGACTCAACAAATCTAGGAAGTGCTTTTCACTATAAGGCAATACTTTATAGGACAATGTGTGTATCATTCTTTTTCTCCTATTTTTAGCAAAATCCTGGATATTTCTGTGCTTAATAAGAGTGTTTCAAAATTTCTGAAAGCAAATTGGTCAGATTGAAAACTTAAAACAAATAAAAATAAAGGCTGAAGATTTTTAAAGTACTTCTTTTAGTAATTTATAAAACTGATGGTAAAAGAATATGCATAAGAATATAGAAAATATGAGAACTATCAACCAAAATGGCAAAAGTGGCATTTACAGAACACTACAAATAACAGATACAGCATACATATTTTTTTCTAGTACAAACTGATATTCAACAAAGTATACCAGCTGCCGGGCCAAATATCAAAACTTATTACACTTTAAAGAATTAAAATGTGCTAATTTGTGCTCTGATCACAACTTAGTGAAATTGCATATTAATTACTATATTCAGTAAATCACCAAATATTTGGAATTAAACAACATTATATAATCAGTGGATTGAACAATAAAAGAGCAGAGAAATTAGAAAATATTTCAAGTTTAATAATGAAAATACAGCCTATGTGAATTTGTGAGACAATGCTAATGTTTCACTTAAAAAAGAGTCTTATCACAAAAGTCCTACATTCAAAAATGGAAATGTTTAAAAGCAATGAGAGATGCTTTGCATTAAGAAAAATTTTAAAAGAACAATTTAACCCACAGTAAATACAAGGAAGGATAATAATAAAAACAGTCATAAATGGAATGAAGGTGTGGGGGAAAATGAAAATAAAAATAAAATTAAAAAAAGCAAATGGTAGTTATTTGAAAAGGTTAATTAAGTTAGTAAACCCCTTATAAGGTTGCAAGACTTAGATGATGAAGAAAATACACACAAACACGCAAATTACTAACAGTTGAAATGAATGAGGGGACGTCATTATAAATCTTTCAAACATTTAAAGAATAATAATGGAAATTTATAAACAACTTTAAGTCAATAAAGTGAATAATTTATATTTAATAAAAAATATAAAAATATAAATTTGTTAAGTTTATAAAAAATTATAAAATTTGAGAAATAATTTCAGTAACTTTAGAAAAACGATGTACCAAAACAGACTCAAAAATAGACGATCTGATTAACCTTATATTTATTAGAGAAATTTAATCTTTAGCCATAAATCTTTCCACCAAGAAAATATATTAAAATGTCTTTCCAGATCAATTCTAAATCAAAAAAGAATACTTATCAACTTGATTAGGTAACGTAAGCGTTATGAGGCACTGAAAGTGCCTGAATGTGTTTACAGAAATCTTCCCTGAGCACCTACGGCCACCGCCACTCACAGACTATGCACCTGGTCTGCCTGACTTTTCAACTAGTCAATCTTCCCTGGCCTGTCTCAGAGGTGCTGGGTGGCTACCACACTCAGCCAACAGATCCAAGAAGGGATGCCTGCCTCAATGGCAGGGGACCCAGCTGGAGCTTGAGGAGATTCTGATCGCTGGGAAGACAGCCATCCGCCTCAGGGAGGGCTTACTGCCTCCCTACCTCTTGCCCAGATTATATGCTGGAGACGCAGGGACTGTGGCTGCAGTCCAATCCAAGTGTCCACCTAGCCAAGTAGGGGAGGGGGCTAAGGAGGAGGAGGGAGTCTGGGATGCACCCCAGATGCATACAGTGTAAAAACATGCTGAAGACACTCAGGCGGATGTTAACTACCGCGAATACCACAAGCTGGTCATGAGGACTTCGTTCCTGGGGCTGGAGGGCCAGGAAGGCTGCCTGAAATGGTAGCAGATCAAGTTCCAGAGAAACCTGAGAGGAGCATCCAGCTGGAGGCAGGCTGAAGGAGACCTCCCAGGGGATGGCAGAACCCCAAGATCTACCTGAAGGACAAGTTTGGTCTTATCCCTATCCTATTGCTGCTGGTGATCCATTGTAATAAATGTTCAGAAATTTCAAAAAACGAACAAACAAACAAACAAAAAGAAAATTACAGACCAATATCTCTCTTGAACACCGATGCAAAAATCCTCGACCAAATATTAGCTCATATGTATAACATATGAATAATATGTAATGATAAGTTGACTATATACCCACTGATGTAATATTTCTTTAATATTTGAAAATCAATTTGATTCACCACTATAACATAATAAAGACTAACTCATAAGGCCATCTCAATAGGCACAAAAAGCATTTGCAGTGTTCATAACTTATTTGTAATTTTTTAAAAAATCATCCAACTAGGAATTGATTAAATACCATTCAATTTGATAAAAGTCATTTATGAAAAACTTAGAATGAACATCTTAATTATTTATTTACTTTAATTATTCTTTTTAGAGATGGAGTCTCCCTCTGTCACCCAGGCTGGAGTACAGTGGCATGATTATAGCTCACCGAAACCTCCAACTCCTAGACTCAAGCCATCCTCCTGCCTCAGCCTCTTGAGTAGGTAGGACTATAGGCACACACTACCACTCCCTACTATATTTTTTAGTTTTTGTAGACACAGGGCCTCACTATGTTGCCCAGGCTGGTCTCAAACTCCTGTCCTCAAGAGATCCTCCTGCCTTGGCCTCCCAAAGTGCTGAGATTACAGACATAAACCACCATGCCCAGACCTAACATTATATCTGATGGCAAAGACTGAATACTTTCATTCTAAGATTTGCAGCAAAGCAAAGATGTCCCACTCTAAAATTAACTATCCCTAAACCATATGATAATCTATATAAAAAAACTGAGAGAAATCTAAAAAACATACAATAAAGTAGAAAAGTTATTTTGGCATGTTTGTGAACTACAAAGTTAATACATAAAGGAAACATACATTTTTAGATACCAGGGATAAAAAATAGGAATATAAAATTTTAAAAAATACATTATTTAAAATAGAATAAAAAAAAATTCTTAAGAATGATTTTGACAAAATATCAATACTATAAATTATTAAATATAGCTAGCAATTAAAGAAAATTTAAATAAATGAATCATTGAACTAAAGTTATAGATTGGAAGTCTTTCTAACTTCACTGCAATCCCAATCAAAATCTCAGCAAAGAACTTTGTAAAATTGTCAAAAATATTTTACAATTTAATGAAAATGCACATAGCCTAGAATAGTAAAAAATATTTTGAAAAGGAATGTAAAGGTTGACAGACATTTATGTATTTTTTTTCAAAACTTAATATAATGAGATTTGGCACATTCAGAGTGATATGGTTGGAGGTTCACCTGTAACTTTTGAATTAATCTTTTAGTTGCCATTACATGATTGAAAGAACATTTTGAATGATGATGAATGTTGATATTTCAGTATACTTCAAGGAACAAACAAACAAGCAAACAACAAAAGAGGAAAGAGTTAAGAGATCAGAGCGATTTTTAAGTCTCCTGGTTTTTGAGACAGAGTCTGACTCTCTTGCCTGGGGCGAGTGCCATGGCGTCAGCCTAGCTCACAGCAACCTCGAACTCCTGGGCTCGAGCAATCCTACTGTCTCAGCCTCCTGAGTAGCTGGGACTACAGGCATGCGCCACCATGCCCGACTAATTTTTTCTATATTTATTTTTAGCTGTCCAATTAATTTTTCTTTCTATTTTTTTTGGTAGAGATGGGGTCTCGCTCTTGCTCAGGCTGGTCTCGAACTCCTGAGCTCAGAACGATCCGCCCACCTCGGCCTCCCAGAGTGCTAGGATTACAGGCGTGAGCCACCGCGCCCGGCCAAGTCTCCTGGTTTTTAACATTAATGTTTGCTGCTGTTTCTTTTTCCAAGCAAGTGAGGTACAAGATGTATTGTCAGATCATTGTACAGAGGCAGGAAGTGAGAAAGATGGAGAGAATGGCAAGAAAAGTTACCGTTTCCCAGGAGAAGCAAGTTCTTGTACAAGGTGCTCATATTTTTTTAGCCATAGTGCTAATTCATATGAGTCATTAATGAAAGTATTTGTAATTTGGAAATATATTTAAAATGAAAATAAAAATAGGAAAAAAAGAGAACTAAAAATGTAATATCTGCTTGTCTCTTTCATTTAGGTAAAGTCATGTTGGAATTTAACCATTCTTTGTATTGAAAAAATATTTTATTTAATTTCTATTGATATCCAAAAACATGCATACTTAGGTTTTTTGCTACTTAACCTGTGATTAGAATGGCAATGTAAGTATCACAATAGAGCTTGAAATGAAGAATCTTAGTCCCTTCTACAAACTGAATCAAAATTTGCTTTTTAGCAGTATCCCATGTGATTTTAAAATTTAAGAAAGACTTGCTGGAGTACCATGGATTGATGTAATTGAATAAATATTAAATTCAACTCAAAGAGAAGATAATGAAGCTATAGTAATCAAGACAACATGATATTGGCATGAGCGTATTTTATTGTATTTAAGTTATATTACAGTATATTTAATTTAGAAGTCTAAATTAAGGATGGTGATGCGTTATTACAGTGATAGCTTCTCTCTTATATTCCAGCGAATGAGCATTCCTTACATATGAGATATTAGAAATACTATGTTTCAACTGAATTGCATATGCTTGTTGGGTTGCATGGTCTCTGGTCTCTTCCTTTTGAAAAGTTTCTTTAAAAAGTCTAAAGAAGCTCTCTATCTCTGTATCTCTTTTTATCTACAAGTATCTATCTATCTATCTATCCATTCATCAAGTTGTAAAAAGTAGAATCAGGTTCACTCAGTGCACTAACAGGTGAGAAAAAAATGAAAAAAAAATTACAGTGAATGGGTCTAAACATATGGGGAAAGAAGAATCTATATCTTTTCTTCCAACACCATAGAAAAATAAAACATTCTGAAGTTCTTAAAGTCCAAGCTCAAGGGTAATTTTTTTTAGAGACAAGGTCACACTTTGTCACCAGGCTGAAGTGCAGTAGGGAGATCATAGCTGATTGTAGCCTCAGGCTCGTGGGCTAAAGGGATTCTCCTGCCTCAGCCTCCTGGGTAGCTAGGACCACAGGAGCACACCACCATAGTCAGTTATTTTTAAAAATGTTTTAGAGGTGAAGTCTTTCTGTGTTGCCAAGGCTGATCTTGAACTCCTAGCCTCAAGCAATCCTCCCACCTTTTCCTCCCAAGTTGTTGAATTTATAGGTGTGAGCCACAGTGCCAGACCAGGAGTAAAAAAATTTTTCATAGATGAGGAAACACATTAAAAAATGAGAGAAGCTATGAAAATGTAATTTGTTTTAAGAGATTGTACAAAAAATTTCCTTTGGATAAGTAAAGTAAAAAAAAAAAATTGAAAGAATCAAGAATCAATTTCTTTCTGGATAGCTCCATGCACTTTACTTGAATCTCAGTAGAAATGTTTTTTAATATGCCTAGAAGAAAGAAAGTGGATAATGTCCTTAGTCGATTATTGAATAAATACACGATAATGGGAAATGTTTAAAGGCCTAAAGGCAATCATCAGAAGAATGAGTAGATGGAGGGAATTATGAAAACAATTATGAGCTACATTCTTCATAATTTATAAATGGTATGTAATGAATAGAGCTTAAATAAGATATTTAGTTCAACAATTTGTTAAGAAAATAGATTATATAGCTTTAAAATGGTAATTGCTGGAAGCTCTAGAAATGGAAATGTTGAAGGTGGCTTTCTCCCAACTAACAGAGCAAATGGTTTAGTAAAAAAGGAGAAAAAAATGTTACTTTTCATATTGTGCTTTTATGTCACTCTTTTATGAAAATACATGCATGCGTTAATTCTGTAAATAGAAAAATAATCCAAAAATAATAAAGTTTAAGTGAAAGCATTGAATTATTTGAACTCAATTTAGTTGTCCTAAAATGTATTTTAAAATATATCTTATTATAGGTATTATAATTAACAATATAATGATTGACTGTGCAGTAAATTGGAATTATCATGTTCTTGTTAGGCCATGCTTGCTGCAACTGTCCTTTTATGTCATCATGAAAGCCCATGCTTCCATGGGCTTGGAAGCATCATGAGGCATCCCAATGAAATCTCTAGATTTTGATGTAGTTTTTCCTCACTCCTGCAAATAAGTAGAAGTAAATATATTTTTCATGATAATAAGAGTGAATAACCGCTGTTCAATGACTGGTATGAGTTCTCAAATGTGATCAGGAAGTAGCTATAGCAATAGGTTAGGAGAAACTTTCTCTCTTTCCTGTTAGAAGTATCCACTCCTGGGAACCAGACTCTCTAGCCCAGCAGAGCCTACAGTTACACGGATGGGAAGCATAAATTTCCCAGGTGATTCAATGTAGCTGATGGTGGGAGTAGCTATGCTTATTCCAGCCTTTGGTTCCCAAACCCATGTATTCTAGCTATTGTGATCACAGAATCATATAGTGGCCAGCAGTTCAAAGGTTATGCCTCATTCTGAGGACAGCATTCAAATCTTTCAGGGTGTCTTCACAGCACCTTGGATGTGTTTTAAGTTTATCACAATCTTTATTGAGATGTCATCCTCTAGGAAATACAATATATAATAGGGCCATGATATTCCATGGGTATGTGTCATTGCCATGTCTCATTTATCCTTAGTCTGAGGTAACATTATGTAGGATGTTATGATATTAGACAATTTGTGAGTCTTACTTTAGTATCACTGCAAAGAAGCTATGTTGGCTTGAATGCTGGCAGATCCAACAAACTGTAGTACAGGTAGAGTGTTCCTGATCCCATCTCTGTTACCATCTCATCCCTTTCTAATGTTTACTGTGCATCCATCAAGGTGGTTTAGGACAGAAAATGGCTGAGCCTCACTGAATAAGACAGTCAATATGCTTGTTTGTTTTCAGTAGCCCATTTGACTCTGTTTGTTGCCCTTTGCATGCCAAAAATGTGACATTCGAAAATTTAAAATATGCCCAATCTCACTTGTCTCTAGTCTTCAAGTCTTGCTTTTTCCAGGTCCTTGACTAATCAGCCACGTATTCACCATTGCTCAGGAGTCTGTGTTATCCTTATTTGAGCACAATTTTCACTATGCTCAAAGTAGATGTTCAGATGTACTATTCAAAATTTTTCCCTGTGGGAGGATTTCTTTTCACCACTGTTTTCCATGTCCACCTTTGAGGCAAGCTATGGAGTGGCAGTTCACTCTCTGTCCTATGCCAACATACCAAGCCCATCATCCATGGATTAAGCCAATGTTTTTCCCCCACTGTCAACTGCTCAGAGGCAAAGTCCATGAGGCCATAGATAAGAGGTGAGGGAGAGACATCAGTGCACGAGAGATGGGTGAAGTAAGATCTGAACTATTTGTTTATGTAACTCACCACTATCTCCCGGACCTTCTCCATGCTCATCTGAAATGTACTATGTCCATTTTAATATGGTGTTATGGTTTAGATATGGTTTGTTCCCTCCCATCAAACTCATGATTTGATCCCTGATATGATCATATGGAAGTGGGGCCTAGTGGGGGGATGTTGGGGTTAGGGGAAGATCACTTATGAATGACTTGGTGACATTCTTGAAGTAGTGAGTGAATGAGTTTTCACTCTGGCAAGACCAGATTAGTTCTAATAACGATGGATTAGTTCTCATGACAGTGGGTTTTTATAAGCCAGGATGTTTCTCAGGTTTTTCCTCTGTCTTGGCATGTGTCCACTTCCTCTCTGAATGTCTCTGCCATGTTATGACCTAGTACATGGCCCCACTAGAATTCAAGCAGATGTTGGTACCATGCTGTTTAAACATTTCAGCCTGCAGAACTGCGAGTTAAATAAACCTCTATTCTTCACAAATTACCCTCTACTCTTTATAAATTTTGTGTTTGTTATGGTAACACAAAACTAACTAAGACAAATAGATTGGTATAATTTTCAATCAATCCGATGACTGGTTGGCTCTGACTGTACAGTTCATGATGGACATCTCTTGTCATATGATCATTTGCAGTTCTATTATCAAGTGTTAAGCAGGCCTGAAGGTGCTTTACAAATGGCATGTAATTCTCTGTTGAAGATGGCATGACCTTGCCCTAGAGCCTTAGGTGAGTAGAGTTACTGTTGAAACTATGCTATTAAGACTGAGAAACTTGATACTGCATCCTGTCTACGACAGGTATCTCTGGGACCATGGTATCTCAGAATTCAAATGTACCAACAGTCAGGACCATGTATACTGAAGCCTGAACATGCTGCATATCCTTGTTTTGTTCTGGACCCTATTCAGAACCGAGAGATTACCAAGTCACTTGCAGAAAGAATCCAACCTGTACTCCAAAATGTTCTCAGCTCTTTCCAAAACTTAAAGAGAACTAGTAACTGTTGTTCTTTCTTTATAATAGAAAGTGCAAGATACAATGACCTTATCTTCGATGTTCAGGTATGCTCTAGATCCTAGACTCCCCAAAATTCACCCAAAGTTATAGCCCTCTGAATCTCTGTAAGATCTATCTCCTCATCTTCTTATATACATGTGTATTTTGAGGGCATCCAGAATATTTGCCACTTCTAATTACCAAGTTTAATTCACATCATATCATCAGTAGAGAGGACCAGTGAGATCCACTGTGGAATTTCTATGTATTAATAATAAAAGACATTTTGTAACATATAGAGTTAATATGTTCCTGAAGAAAAGTCATAAATATGAACTACTTTCTACATCAGGTGAATGTGAAATGCTCCTAATTCTGTTCAACGGGAATTAAATGGAACGTATTTGCAAATCAATACTGGTACATCATACACTAGAAGATATGCTGAACTTTTCTAATTAATCATACTAGATGCAACAGAACAGGTGCTCTGTTTAGTTACATTATTGTAGTCAACCCTTATCTGACAAAATCCACCTTGACTTTTTTTTCTTTCTTCTTTCTTTCTTTCTTTCTTTCTTTCATGAATAGTATTGGGCTACAAACGTTTTGGTTACATAAATTGTTTTTGTACCATTTGAGTCCATGTTATAACTGTGCTCATCCCCTAGATAGTGTGCATTGTACCCACCAGGTATGAATTTGCTCAGCTCCTCCCCCCTCCCATCTGGTTGATTTCCAATGAATGTTATATCCATATGTGCACATAGGTATTGATCAATTAGTTCCAATTTGATGGTAAGTATATGCAGTGTTTGTTTTCCCATTCTTGTGACACTTTGTGTGGAAGAATGGTCTCCAGCTCCATCCAGTGAACTAATACAAGAGGTATTAGTTCACCATTTTTTTATGGCTGAGTAGTACTCATGGTATGCATATAACACATTTTGTTAATCTACTCATGCATTTATGGATGTATAGGGTTGTTTCTGCATCTTTGCAATTGTGAATTGTGCTGCTGTAAATATCTGAGTTCACGTGTCTTTTTTATAGAATATCTGTTTTTCCTTTGGGTAAGTACCGAGTAGTGGGGATTGCTGAATCAAATGGTAGGTCTACTTTTAGTTCTTTGAGGTATCTTGATACTACTTTCCACAGAGGTAGTACTAATTTGCAGTCCCACCAGCAGTGTATGAGTGTTCCTATCTCTCTGCATCCACACCAACAGTTGTTGTTTTGGGACTTTTTGATATAAACCATTCTCACTAGAGTTAAGTGATATCTCATTGTGGTTTTGATTTGCATTTCTCTGATGATTAGAGATGTCGAGCATTTTTTCATATGTGTGTTGTCCATGATTTCTTTTGTTTTCTTATGGAGCCCAACTAAGGAATTAAACTGAGATGGGCCCTGGACCAGCACTTCTGCATTCATTAAGTCTTTGAACATAGCACTAATCTCTGCCATTCTATTCAGGATAAGGTATTGCTTCTAACTTGCCATTTAGTTGTGAAGAGAGGACTGGGGACAGTTTCAAGGGCCTCTCTTTGGTTTTTTGAAAAAGAATATGGCTTTCTATCAAGTTCTGGAAACCAACATGAGCATTCCTTAAGCTGCTAAGTCTATTTATCTTAACTGTGCACTCGACCACTGAACACATTTCTATTCTACTGTGAGGCAGACTTAGGACAGGATTCCATTTATGCCCTGGCCTGAATATACCTCGTCTCTTACAGTAGGGCCATAGCAGTGTTTGGGATGCTCTGGTATTAATGTCAGCTCAGATCTTTTATCTAATAAAGTTTTAAAAATTGGATCCTCCATCTTTGGCAGCATGAAATTCCTCTAGGAAATGGTTTTATGTCCCTTTTGGTGTGATTAGGAAAATCGGTGTTTAATATCCAGACTACTAGCATGCTGGTGAAGGGCTTGATCCTCAAGAGGACATACAGTCTCCTTCAATGGATGTTCTGAATCTGAGAACTAGCTCATGTCTGGAAACTGAGATAGAGGTGATATAAGCCTTTTTTTCATATACTCCAGAAATTTCTGTTGTTGATTTCATATGTCTAGCAAAATCCTCATCTTTCTGGACCCTAGGAACATCATTATTTATTCACCAAGGCCTAGGTACCCTGGTTGTCAAGGCCCAGGTACCCTGGTACCTCTTGTTATTTTTGAGTGTGCTCACCTTCCCTCTAAAGTTTATGAACTACTACCTGTCCTCTGCTCATTTCCATATCGGCATCCCTTAAACATAAACTTCAGCATACACAAAATAGATGCCTCTGAACTTCATATTAACAAACTTGACTAGGATAATCTGTATTACCTTAATGAAATGAGAGTTTTATGTGCCCTCCTAAAGTACTTAATCTGCTGATAGATTTTTCTGGAACTGATAATAAATCTATTCTAATATCTCTGGAATTCTAGTAAACTTCAATAATGCAATTCCAGTAATCCATGAATGTTTATAAGGCATATTTTGCAAGCTTCGAGGAGTTATTCCACCTACAAATTAGGACTGGGTCCAGGTGTCCATGTCAGTATATAATACTTTAAGTGATTTATGTCTGTATCAACAAACTTATCCAGCCTTACATTCTGCCCACTGCAGTCAGCACCTTCAAGATCCTCCTAAATATCTAGGTTGTAACCAATACTTAATGGCTAAGTCTTGCATATCTTTCTGTGGATAACCTCTTCCTTCCCATAGCAGGGAAAGTTCCACTCCAGTGGGTCCTTGCTCATATTTAACTCCAGTTGATGGTATAGAAATGATGTGGAAATATATAACCAGATATCAAGAAGAATTATTATCCTTTTCTAGGGCATCTGCCAAAGCTGAGGTCTTTGCATGATCTCTAGGCAATGAGAGGCTTCTATCATTTAATGAGGAGTAGGAGAGGTCTTCTGCTTAATCAGAGTTTAGTGAAATCTTAGAATTTACAATTCTGAAAAACCTTCACCCAGATTTTTCATCTTAGCTCTCCAAGTCTTTCTCATATTGATTGTATCACAAGAGACTTTGAGAGGCTGAGACATCAGACTCTTTTGTAACCCAATGACTATCACAATCAGCTCCTACTAGCTACAGGGACCCAGGTCTCTTAAAATGCACCCATAAACATCTTCTTGCTTTCAGGCAATGCTTTGATTTCAGAGTTTGCAGGGATTAGATGATCATTTTTACCCTTGATGGTTTCTATGCAAGTTAACAAAAGCAAGAAAACTTCCAGGAAATGCAAATTAAAACCACAATGAGCTATCACTCTACCCCCTGTCAGAATGGCCATTATTTTATTTTATTTTTTCATTTCAGCATATTATGGGGGTAGACATGATTTAGGTTATGTATGATGTGCTCGCCCCGCCCCCCCAAGTCTGAGCTTCAAGTGTGTCCGTTCCCCGGGAGGTGCGCATCGCACTCATTGTTTGTGCATATGCTCGCCCCCCTCCCCCTTGCCCAACATCCAATAAATGTTATTCTTATATGTGCACTTAAGTGTTGATCAGCTAATACCAATTTGATGGTGAGTACATGTGGTGCTTGTTTTTCCATTCTTGGGGTACCTCGCTTAGTAGAATGTGTTCCAGCACTTTCCAGGAGAACATAAGAGGTGCTATATCACCATTGTTTCTTAAAGCTGAATAGTACTCCATGGTATACATATACCACAGTTTATTAATCCACTCATGTATTGATGGACATTTGGGTTGTTTCCACATCTTTACGATTGTGAATTGTGCTGCTATGACTTTTGTTCTTTTGGGTAGATGCCCAGTAATGGGATTGCTGGATCAAATGGTAGTTCTACTCGTATCTCTTTAAGGTATCTCCATATTACTTTCCACAGAGGTTACACTAATTTGCAGTCCCACCAGCAGCGTATGAGTGTTCCTACCTCTCCGCATCCACTCCAACATTTATTGTTTTGAGACTCTTTGATAAAGGCCAGTATCACGGGAGATAGGTGATATCTCATTGTGGTTTTGATTTGTATTTCCCTAATGATTAGAGATGTTGAACATTTTTTCATATGTTTTTGGCCATTATTCTGTTTTCTTTTGAAAAGTTTCTGTTCATGTCCTTTGCCCATTTTTTGATAGGGTTGTTTGATTTTTTCTTGCTGATTTTTAGAATGGCCATTATTAAATAGTCAAAAAATGATAGATGCTGGTGTGGCTACAGAGAGAAAGGAACATTTACATACTGTTGGTGGGACTGCACATTAGTATAACCTCTATGGAAAACAGTATGGAGATTCCTCAAAGAAATAAACATAGACTTACCATTTGACCCAGCAATCCCACTACTGGTATTTACCCAAAGGAAAAGAAGTCATTTTATCAAAAAGACACCTGCACTTGAATGTTTATTGCAGCTCAATTCACAATTACAAAGATGTGAAATCAACCTAAGTGCCCATCAATTCATGAGTGAATTAACAAAATGTGGCATATGTATACTGTGGAGTACTACTGAGCCACAAAAAGGAATGGAATAGTGTCTTTGCAGCCACTTGGATGGAACTGGAGACCATTATCCTAAGTGAAGCATCTCAGGAATTGAAAAACAAACACTGTATATACTTCCTAATAATTGGGAACTAATCAATGGACTCACATGGGCACAGAGAGACGTAAATGTCATTGGAAATCATGAAGTGGGGGGGAGCAGGAGGAGAGGGGTAAAAATTTACTTTTCAGGTACAATGAACACTATTCGGGTGATGGGCACACTAAAAGCCCCAACTAAAGCATTACAAAAGGTATCCATGTAACAAAAACATTTGCACCCCTTAATATTTTAAAATTAAAAAAAAAACTAAAAAAAAAACATGATTCTTATCACAGCATATAACCACAGCTTTTTAAGTGCTTAAAAATATTTATTAAACCATTTCATACTTTTCTACCAATATTTTACCATGACTCATACAGTTTATGGAGTCTTAAAAACTGAAATGCTTCAGCATGTGTAGACCTTTCAGTATCCCACTTACTGTCAGCAATGTGGTCTGTATTATCATCTGATCAGCAAGTGATCTGATCCTCAAGTCCCATCCTCAGAGTTCACTTCCTTGGAGCAATTCTATGATTTGTATTATTCCATAAACGGACCTGAGACAACAAGGATTTGAGTACAATTTTTTCCTTCGGAAAGTGATTCAAGAAAGTATTGGTAAGGGTGTGGGAAAGTGATAACAGAAAGGAAAAAACAGAAAGTAATGAAGCGTGTAGTATTGAACCACTTACCATTGTGTGGACCTGAAAGTCAGTTTCCCCTGAAACTCTGATGACAGTATAATATACACCTAGAGTTATCCCAACTGAGAAACAAGAAGTATGTGATATTTATTCACTAAATCTATACTGTTATTGGATGGGTGTGTCTTCTGGGGCATTTACTCTCCAAAACTCTGGCATGCCCTGAACCTGGACCAAGTGATATTCTCAGGCCAGAAAAATACCTGTTGGCAAAGATCATAGATATTTTCAGTATGCAGTCTTCATCCTGTAGAGCTGGACCTAGTACTGACAGTTTGTACCACTGCCACAGAATCTAGGATTTTGTACTGGGGTAGTACAAACACACTGATCAACATTGATCAATATTTAAACTTTTCTAGAGATAAAGAAATTGACTAGTCTGTATAAAAAAGGAAATAAAAGCCAAAAATAATTTAAAAATTAGGAGAAAAAACCACAAATGATTAGATGCTGTTATGTGGATACAAGGACTGGAGTAGTGGGAGGGATAGAATATTACACATAGAGGATCATAGTTATATGCCAAGTCACATAGAATAATAGAAACTTCTGTGTTTCAAACTTACTTGACACATAAACTTTATAAAAGTCTACAAAACAGAAGTAGGAAATTGACAGGGACATAGATGTTACCTCCACAATTTAAGATGCTTTTGATATAACAATATCTTCTGTGTTAATAATACTTACAAGACTACTGGGGCAGCAGAACCCATTAGAGTACCAGGTTTATGCTTAGGAGACAGAGGCAGCTTTGTAAAACAGAGTTAATCAATAGCAGATTATGGAGAAAGAACAATTTCTATTCAATTATTTGTTCAGGTTTATTTTTGCATGTTTTAAAAATTTGTTTTGTTTGCTTTAAATCACCATCATAGCAAGTGCAATTTAAAAAGAAGATCCAAGAAGGAATAGTCAGATATTGGATGAATAGATGGAAACTCTGTCATAGAAATACATGAAATCACCTAAGAAGATAAGGCCAAGGGCATACAGTTATACTTTAAGTTATACTTTAAGTCTGAATCCCCAGGCAACAGGCAATATTATATGGCTTTCTATAGCCATTCCATTAAATATCTATTTTATTCTTACATATTTCCAACAAGAGGGAACAAGTGACCTAACCTGCCCATCATGAGAAGAATTTGATGTATACGTCATACAGTAAAAACTACATGAAAAAGCGCTATGTGAAATTGAAGAAGAAATTGTATCATGTCAGGGTAACAAAAAATATCATATAGGCTATTGCATATGACATGAACCTAGCATAATAAATAGCATTTAATGATATACAATTAATGAACATAGTACATTTCATTCAGAAGGACACTAGAAGCAGAACTATAGATGCAGGAAAGCATAATTTGGGCTAAAAGAACACGCAATGTGCAACTGAGGAAGAGAGTCCCGAACAGGGAATATGACTGAATAGGCAGCCTGAAGTCAGAATACAAATGGCTTTGAAGGTCTAAGGGTCTAGAACTCACTCTGTAGTAAATGGGGAGTACTTGATGACTTTTGGCATGACTAGAAAGAAGAATAATGTTTAGGCTTTATAAAAGGGAGAAGAAAGAGGCAATGAAATCATGTAGTCATCCCAAGATTATTTAGCAGTAAAATAAAGAAAGGAGTGAGTGTCAGAATGAGATGATAAAACATTTTGGAATACTTTTCTTTGAACTGGTCCTGGCATAATGATTTTTAAGTTTATAAAATGAAGGCTACAAGGAACTCTATAAATTTTATCCCATTCCTAGTTCATAGACTATCTCTGACCTATGAAGTCATATTGAAATGAATCATTAAGATATTATTCAGCTGGAGACCTAGGTACGCCAAAATTTATTTTTGATCCAATACCCGCTCCTAGTAGACCCCAGGAACATATACCAAGAGGATGAAATCCAAGCTCACGAAATATCTTAGAATTTGACTGAGGATTCATACCAGTATACACATCAGTCCACATTAGTCTTCAGTATGCAATGATAAGGGGGTTGGGGGGAAAGTGCTATGTTGTAACTGTGAATATTTCTTCCTCTGAAGCCTGTCACTGGCCTCTACCTCTGTGAAACATAAAAAGCTTGATTATCATCCCTGCATTTTTAGTCACAATATTATAATATATTGAAACATATAAATACATATTCACAAAGAAAATATTTGAAATTTTAATAGATTTATTTTAGGTCCTATTAATAATTCTCTCAATCCAAAGCCTACTTCACTGAAGCCACCTCAGGGAGAGGGATGTGGAGATATTTTACAAAGAATACTGAAAGGGAATAGATATGTAATTGGAGTTGTAAGATCTTGAATGGAAAAACAGAATTTTTTCCTTCTTTTAGAAAGTGCTGTGTATGCAGCTGTTTAATAGATGTCTTTAACTGTGTAAAATTGTGGTCATGATGATTTTGAGTGTTTAGGCATATGCTTATTTGAGCCAATTATATAGCCAACTAATAAACAATGCCATTAATATGCAGTAAGTCCATTTTATCTGTGAATGATATCTCATGCATTGGTC